>CM040422.1:82734430-82963208 GCA_022702705.1 Papilionanthe hookeriana x Papilionanthe teres | reverse complement strand
GGCATATTGAATTCTTTTGACATAGCTTGGCATCATTTTGGTATTTTGATAGCTTGCCATACATGTGTGGGCTCAAGGATGGTTTGTGGTGGTGATACAATGCTTTGGTTTTGTTTAAAAAATATTTTTTTTAGCTTAATTTTTCGTTGTGATGTTTTGGTTGATTGGGAGATGAATGGAGGAATTGAGAGGTGGTTTAGCTGTTTTGTGGTAGGGAAGGATCCGTGGTAATGGAATGGGATTGATGGTCGGGTAGAGTTATTTTTGGATGAGGATGAAGACAGAGATGGGAGACTTGAAAGGTTTAATATTAGAGAATTCTCTTCTATGAAAGGTGGTAAATGTGACCTGGGGGGTTGGCCATGACTAGAGTGTGATCTTATGTGGGAGAGCATGAGGTGACGTTGGTGGACTATTGCTAAATGCTCATTAGAAATAACGTTAATGTGCAACTTGATAGATTTGGAAAGGGGAAGCAAGAGAGGGTGGGGAAAGTGGAAGTTCCTCATTGCAATGGAGTTATGGATTGAGAGCTGATTTGAGAGGCTTTAGATTTGATAGCTATTAGATTAAGAGAAGGCGAGGGTAACCATGAGATGATGATACCATAATTCTGATAATGGAGGTTTGGTGCTGATGAAGAAATGAAAAATTTTAACGAGAATAATGTGTGGAAATGTATAATTCTTAAGAAATGAGATCATAACATTTTAATGCGCTTTGGTTTAAAGATGAGCTTGGAATAAATATGCCAGTTGATTTCGATACAACTTTGGTAGCATTATAACATTCATGGCATGCATAGAATAACCAACTAAAGGTGCAAAATTTGGAAAAAAAATGGGAGCATGAAATAATTTTCAAAATGGACGACAGTGGCAAATTTAGGGCCCGTTTGGTTCAGCTTTTGGGTGGTGCGGCGGTTAAACGCACCGCTAATTTGCGGTAAAGCGGCCGGGGGGGGGGGATGATCAGATTCACGGCTGATTGCTGCGAAGCCGCGTGAAAGCGGACTGCAGGATAAACCCCGCGGCCCCGACTTTCACTCGGCTTTGAGGGGATTTTTTCCTGTCGTTGCCCTCGCTCTGCTGCGCTCCCCGAACTCCTCTGCCCTGGACCTTCTCGCGAGCTGACTGTTTTTCTACTTCCTCGACCAAGAAACGATCGAATCCAAGGTAACCTACCTTTGATCTAACTATCATTCTCTCTCGAGGCCCCGTCCCTTCCCTCTCTCTTTCTCGTTCCTTCCATCTCGATCTTTCGATCTTTCTTTGATGTGGAATGGTTGGATCTGTTTTTCCATTGAAGTTAAAGGTAAAATGTTATGGTTTCTCTTCCTCTTCTCCATCTCTTCATCTTTCTTCTCGATATACGGAGCTCTTCCTCATCTCCTTCTCTTCCCCCTTCTCCTGTCCCGATCTACATATGGTTTTGTTTGGCTTTTCTGTTGGAAAGATTGTTATGCAATGTAGAGAAATGATTCTGTGTAGAGGAATTGTTTGTTTTTTTATATGCTATGGCTGGGTATTGATGGAGTGTCTTTAGTAGAGTGTCTTTAGTTCTATATGTGCATTGTTTGCGCTTTTACTCTATTGTTTAGGATTGTTTGTGCATATTACAAACTATTGCCCTGGACCTTCTCGAGAGCATTCTTATGTCCCGATCTACATATGGTTCTGTTTTGCTTATGCTTTTATATGGTGGAAGAATTGATGGAGTGTCTTTAGTAGATTTGCAAATTGTGAAAAATAAGTGAGATTTGCTAAATAATTTTCACGCATGTGATGTTAAAGGTTTGAGTGTTATATAAGTAAAAATTAAAGTTTAGATGTCTGGTATGTATTTATATATAAAATATGTGATGATATTTTGGTCATTACTATTTATGTGGTGGTGGTGCTTTGGTGCTTGTCACTTGAAATTGAAGAGGTGGTGCACTTGGGCTTTTCGTTTTACCTCTATGGATAGTTCGGTTCTTGATTTTTAAATTTGAAGTGTTGTTTGAAGGGAAATTGACATGCACATCACACAACTCTTATGCATGTACATATCTTTCATCTAAAATTTATACATGTGATGTTAAAGATTTGAGCGTTATATAAGTAAAAAAAAAATTAAGTTTAGATGTTTGATATTTATTTATATTTGAATTATGTGATGGTACTTTGGTTCTTGCTATTTATGTGTTGGTGGTTGTTTGATGTTTGTCTCTTGAAATTGAAGAGGTTGTGCACTTGGGCTTTTCGGTTTACCTCTGTGTGGTGGTTTGGTTCTTGATATTTAAAATTTGAAGTGCTGTTTGAAGGGGAATTGATATGCACATCACACAATTCTTATGACTGTACATATCTTCCATCTAAAAATAAGAGGTGGATGTGATTTTGATTTTGGTCGTGGCAGTGAAATTCACTTGTGAAGTACCAAGGCACAACCTCTTCTATTCATATCTAGCAAGTTCTTTTCCTGTCTCGTGATGGTAATGATGTTGTTCTGGTTTAATTTTCACATATATAAATACATACTAGACATCTAAACTTTAATTTTTACTTAAATAATGTGAGGCATGCGTGTGACCCTTGTTTTGTTTGTTTTAGTGGAACTATTAGACATCCTTACAAACATGCAGGGATGATTTGCCATTTTCCTTGAGGCCCTTTCTTCATTTTTAAATTTAGCTGAACTATTTTAGCTTCTTTAAACATCAAAAAAATTTGATATGCTAGACCACTTAAAATGTAAATGAACAGACAAGTTTCTTGATGATTGAACTGTGAAAGGTGGTTAAATCAGTGGATTCAACAGTGAAAGTTGATTTTTCTTTTTAAAGAGGTGTGATTCTTTTCATGCCTGTAGTTTTTTTTTGAGTTATTGTCAACTATCATTGGTCTTAATCCAACTCAATGCAAGGATTCAATTAAATTTTGAGTGATATCAATGCTAGTGACTATTCTGTTGCTATTACATTGCTTATTTATCATGCATAATGACCGATTTCAATTCTACTTCAGTCATAGTGGAAGTATTTTGCACTGAAATCTTGTCGGTCTATCCTACAACGGCTTCCGAGCTGTAATACATTGCATCTAATTCTAATTCTTTTGCTAGAACAGTGTTATGGCATGGTACAGTCTTGTTATATAACTGCAGGAAAATTAAGGGGATACAACCTATAAGGGGAGAGAACCTATTAATATTAGTATGATGCATAAAATTATTGATGTCAAGGCAACCGCTGTGCAGGTGCGGTTGTTCTAGCGGCTGCAAGAGCAATTGGAAGGATTGCGATTGGGAAATAATTCTTGTTTTGGAGTAAGCGTGTGGCGGTTTGAGCGATGCAGTGCGGATTTTTTTGTTAAAATATGGTTAGGTCATTTAGAATTCGGTTCATTAAACTTTGGTATTCATATAACCTTGAAGCTATGTAAATGTTCGACAATTTCATAAATGAAGATATATTACTCCTTTCCCGTGGAAGTAGGTCAATCTGACCGAACCACGAAATTAATGTGCTCCCTTGTGTTTATTTAGCATCTTTGGTTTATTGCTTGCAATGTTAATGTATCTATTCCTTCATTTTAATGAAACATTCAGGATCAGTGTAAATTTTTCCGATGGGCGGACAGTCTCGCTGATTCTGAGGATCATGGTAATAGAGATTTGCGAGCTACAGTAGAGGAAGGGCAGACACAGGATATACAGCGTGTCATTTTCAGAAATAACATTATTATTATATTGCTCGTCGTGGTCATAGTTTTACAATTTTTTTTTCACTTTACTTCTCTTAGCTAGTGGTTGAAATCTATTTATGTAATCTGGGCTATTTTGGATGAACGAAACTCTATCAGCTCGTATGTGTTATGTATGAAAACATGACTTTATATGGAATGAGGTACTTTTATATATTTTTCATTTAACGCCACTGAAATATATGTATATATATGTTTTTATGTATAGATGAATTATTATTTGTATACATAGATATATAAATAACGATAATTGTTAAATTTATTTGTTTTCATAAATACTAAATATTTTATTTAGTAACAAAAATTAAATTTCGAAAATCTAATTTAAATAAATATATACACAAAATATTATAACTTCACATTTTCTTAAAGGAATTTTAAAATTCTCTATAAAAAGAATATATAACAACAATTTAATTCATATTAATAATTAATATATAAAATTTATAAAAATTTTATGTCTATTAATCTCATATTTACATAAATAAATCAAAAAATTTAAATAGTTTTAATAAACGAGGTCAGTTTGGTTATTTTTACATGAAAAAGCTGCCCCGCAGCAGTTTTCACGCAGCTGAACCAAACAGACAGTCAACCTCCCATGCAGTGATTCCAAGAAGCAAGTGCAATTCTGGAAAGTCGAAATGACCATACTCGAACCAAACAGACCCTTAGGGTGCGTTTGGGGCGGCTTATTGGGGTACGCAGCTGTGCTGTTTGGAAATCACGTTCGCCAGTAATTATTTCTGTCGCTCCGAACGTGATTATGGATTTTTGTTATACAAGGGCGAAGCGGTAAGGGGGCCACGTCCGCTGTGGGCTTCTTGCGTTAGGGTGAAGAATTCCTCCCGTGCCCCTGCTCTCTCTCTCCCTCGCCCTCCTCGATCTTCCCTGCTTCTTCTTCGCCCTCGCGGGTGGTCGACACTGTGTAGAGGTAAGAAAACCCTATTGTCGCCTTCCCCGATCTCCCTCCCATGCTCCTTCTCTCACTCTTGACTCATCAATCCCCGTTGCATTCAACGAACTCCTCCCATTCTCCTCTAGCGTTTTCCTTCTCTGCTTCACCTATTGACTACCAAATTCTCTGCTCCTCTCGCCACCCTCCAATATCCCACCCACATTTCCTCTCCATCTTCCGCTGCCATGTCTCGCCACGGCCGGCAACCCTCTCAGGCTCTTCCGACCTCACTCGATCTACCGGAGGACGAGCCGGCCAAAGCAGCAGCCTACAGCAGCGTCGAGGATAACAAACCTCAGCTACAAAATCTTTAGGGGATAAGTCTTTTTAATGAATTAATAGTTTTTTCTTTAATATGGTTGGTGATAGGCTTGTTGGTGAAATTGCTGGGGAAGGAGATGGGTTTGTTGAAAAAAGACATTTTTTTGAAATTGCGTTAGTGCCACATCTCAAATTCTGCTGTATTGGGGTCTGTTGCTAGAATTCTGAGGTATTTGGAGGACTTCAGGTTTTTTGGAGTTTTGTATCCACTGTTGTTTCTCTTGTTTTATGTCAATGCTTCTCTTTTTCCCAAGTATTGTAATAGTTGTGTTGAAGCTTGGTTGGGGATATCTCTTTTCACCATCCAATGCTTCTCTTTTTCACCATTGATGAATGTTGTTCCAATACTTTGACTTCTGGTATGGCTTGGTTGGTGATATAGTAGGATGGTCTGTTAATAGAGAGAGAGTTGTTTTGCTGGGGAAGGAGGGGGGTTTGTTGCTAGAATTGTTGGAGCTTGGGTTCTCATTATATATATTCCACTCAAATATTTTCCACTCAATTGTTGCTGGAATTGTTGGAATTGTTGGAGCTTGGTTTTGTTGCTGGAATCGCTGGGGAAGGAGGTGGGTCTGTCAATGGTTTCTTGCTGGAATTGTTGGAGCTTGTTTTACCATCCAGTTTGCCATTGTTTACATATATTCCACTCAATTATATATTTACATCTCTTACACCTACTGTAAGGCGTTATCATTATATATTTACATCTCTTACACCTACTGTTAGCAGTGACCAAGTTTTAAATTAAACATTTTAATATTTTTAATTGTACTTGTAATTATATGTATCTTTTTTTTATTTATTATGATACTCACACATGAGTGAACATTCTATGTTTATTTTTTGAGCTTATTTGTAGTGGTTTGAGATTTCTGTTATATCTATTTTTGTCCTAATACACTTCTGTTCCAAACAACAATAATAAACAGGGGCAAAATTGTCATTAATCCAACAACAGCTACAAATAATATGTTCTGAATAAGCTCCCCCAAACAACAAGCTAGTTTATCCTGATCATCTACAAATTATTAGATTGTCAGGATAATTTGCTTATCAGCAGATTATAAATAATCAACACCTTCGCCGAACAGACCCTTAATTTGGGCTTACGATTGATGAGAGAAACAACAATAGAAAAATGCATGGGTTTAAAATGAAGTGGATTGCATGATGGAGAAGGATGAGCCTTTTCTTGACGATATAGTGTATTAGATGTATGAGTCTGAGCCCTTTCTTAACCTCATACATCTCATAGTATCTCGGTTGGAGAGCGACATTTTTGTTGTTGTTAATGTATGGGGTTCAAATGATAAAAATAATCATTTGTGAATAAAATCTATTTTGGTGTTATTGATAATGTAGAGGGTGAAAATATACCTTATAAAATAATTATCAACTTTTGATTTTAAATAAAATCACGATGGAAATCGAGTTTTCATTTAAGTATTAGAGCCAAGTGTAGCAATTTAAATGATAAGCAAAAATAAGTACGGTATTTGTGATGGCTTGAAAGAGTAAATCTCTTAGTTAAAACATTGGAGAAAATATTCTCAAGGGAACATTTCTTAGAAGGAGTTTAGAATGACAGTTTGTGTATATGAAGGAAGAAGATTAGATGAAGATCAGCAATTGGGGCCTAGGATTTGGGAGGATGGGTGGTCTAGACATGTTTGTCACTAAGGGATTAGAGCTATGTTGGTGGAGCGAGCATGTAATAATGGTTGATTAGATATTGCTTGGGCTATTTACAAGTGTCATCTTTAGTCTTTCCTTGCATAAGCATATTGACCCGATGTGATAGTCATTTTGAAAGTATGAAATAAGTCAATATTTAGAGAAGGCACTATTTGTGAGGGAAAAACTAGAAACCAAGATTAAATTTTTGTTCATAATAGGGACATAATAAATAGCACGTAAAGCCGAAGGTCTCAAGTGTTAGGGTAGAGATAGAATCAGTGTGGGTTATATAGAAAGGCAGGTGCAATTGCGAACAGAATGTTGTATTTTCCATCCTATATGTCATAATAAGTCATATATTGATAATTATTTTGACTTGATGGGAAGCGCTGGAATTGAGATGTCTAGTTTGGAGGCGTCTCGGAAACAAGGGGCTTGCAGTTGGTTGGAAAGAAGTCTTCTAGCTGGTAGGATGCTATCGTATTTGTTTAAGGTGACAGTGTCCTTGTTGGTAGCGAAGTTGGCATTTGCACGTGTAAGGTTGTGGTTGGTGATTGTGTTAAAGTTTGGAGTTGGTGTGCGGCGGTTGCTAGTCTTTGGTGAGAGTAGGATCGATTTTGATATTGGTCTTGTGGTGAGTTTTCGTTTTAATGGTTGGATTGGCATAAATTGGCATGAATTGGCATGGTTGACTTTTTAATACCCAAAATTGACAAAATTAATTTTCTTATTTAAATTATAGCTTTATCGTTTTCATCTAAAATTATCAAAATTATTTTTTATAAAATTTTATAGTTTATTTCGAATGAATTGATTTCTATTGTTTAAATAAAAAAATATTTAATTTAAATACACAATAGCAACTATATATATATATATATATATATATATATATATATATATTAAAAAAAAACCCTAGGGCCTTTTTCATTGAAATAAAAATGGGTACAAAATAAGTAGTATGTAGAGATGCCGAAAAAATTGAGCTCGACTCATGCAAAACAAAAAGTAAATAAAGCTCAAACGGAACGATACGAAAAATAAAACGAAAGAAACAACGAATTAAAGAGGACGAGGGCGTCGGACTTCCTCTCGCCCGCAGTTTTTGTAGCGCATCCATAAATCAAACTCTGAAGTGTTTCTCTATTGCCTGGGGAGACCAAAATATTATCCATTAAATTTCCAAGGTGGATAGTACCCCCAACTTCTTCCGTCGGGAAGTATACACTTGCCATTCTTCTTCAGAAGACTTGTCGGTCTGAACCATAGGAGGAAAGACAGTTGCAGCGATTGGTTTCAGTGTTTGTGTAGTAGACGATATAAGCGCTATCGTTTGACGAGTGATTCGCCCTCGGTAGTAGTATGCACATTTTCCGTCATCTGAATGTGAATGTTCGCTTCTTCTCTATGTTCAATCACGTCAGGGAGGGAAGCATGAGCATCCTCCGCAATAGTTGCTACTCCAAGAGAAGAAGGCTGAGAAGGAGGGGGCAACGACCGCATCCTGCTTTCTAGGTACAACCACTGACACTTCAATAATTGATCCTTATGAACCTGCTCAGAATCAGTATCATTAGACTTTTGCACCATGTCCGGCGTGGGCGTTGTAGTAGGTATCACAGGTAGCGAGGAAGATAGTATGTCCGTGGCAGGAATGTGTGGCCCAGTAACATTTATACGTGGAGGTTTGAGATTCGGATGCAGGCGGTAGCACAATAGCTACTATATATATATATAAACAACCCTAGTTTCTCCACTTACATTCTTGTTCTTGTATAACTTCTGTTTTGCATGATAAGGCATGGGCGGAGCCTAGAGTTATAAGATCTTTTTCTGCTTTCGGGGTAGCAACCAGGGAGGTTGTGAATAAGAGGAGAGGAGGAAGGGGGAGAAGAGAAGAGAAATAAATACAAGGAAAGTTAGGTTTTGAAGGTAATAAAATTAATTTTAGTTTTATATTTATAAAAATGCTTGTATTGATGCCATTTAACCAAATAAAGCCTATTAATTTCGTTTTAGCTTTAGTGAAATTATTGTTTGGCTAAACCAATTGAGAGTAAATTTGTTTGTATTTATTTAGAGGGAAATTAAGAAGAATAGACAAATAAAGAGAGTATCTTTTGACTGAGGGGAAATCATTTTAAAGTAAGAAGTACTAGTTAAAACTATGTTTAGGTCAAATTAAGTTTAATTTAAGAATTTTATAAATTGATAAAATTTTTTGAATTTTGGATTTTTTATGTTATGAAGCAAGCTCATAGCAAGCATAGAGAAGCAGATCATGAGATTGATCTAACACTCCAATTGAGATTAAATTTGCTAAAAAAATTTTCTATAGGGCAGTTGTTTGCTATTGTCTATCAATATATCTTACTTGTTGTATGCTTGTATTTAGAATTTCTTTCATCTTAGGCACACATTGGATTATATTACTAGAGTTTTATTAATGTAAATGAATAACTACCTTTTTGGTTAATAGTATTATTATAAATTTCAAAGTATAAATTATTGATAATTATCTATCATTCAATATGTTTTTGTGCATGTTAATAAAATTGATTGTTCGTAGAAATATTCATGTTAAGTATTGAATACATATGAAAACAATTAATTCGTATAGATGATCGAGAAAATGTTATGTATGTTGTGATACTTAAATAGTTATATGGATGTCCTTCATGAGAAAAGTAAGAGTTCTAGCAAGATGAGTCTTGATAGAAAAATGATTGAATTCCCGACTCTTTATATACTGGTGAGGAAAAATCAAATGGTATTAGGGTGTGTCATCGGTAAAACATGATTTTGAGATAACCAACCTTTATGAGTTGTTATGGCTGACGGGATGACCCAATAAATAGAAACATGTCAAAACCTATGCAAATATATTATGACATTACCATGATAGAGAATTTTGATAATACAGATGAAAATGATAATCGAAGTATACGCGTATATGACATTGTTTAGTATAATGATTAAATAACTTGTCAATAGTAATCTTACATATAATCATGACAATTGTTTCATGAAAAGCGAAGTATAATGCTTTTTAACAATTTAATGATGCTAATTGTCCACTCAGTTAATTTTTGTGAGTATAAGTTAGGATGAGTATCAATGAAATTAGAGTTATTATAGAGGTTTAAGGACCGGTTGAGAGCATTACTGATACTTTTAACTAGCAGCACTTTTAGATTTCAAATTTAGCTATATGTACTTCAGTAAACATATTCAGGAAGTTATTGATCGTTTGTTATTCTTGTGAAAGAAACAGTATTGGCAAGTGTTTATGGAAAAATGACTATTTTGCCCCTGTTTAGTGAAGCTGTTTAAAATAAAACTATGACGACAACATATTTGATAACAAAAATTCATTTCACAACAGAACAAAAGTTTATATACACCACTCACTTAGCAGTGAGTACCAAAAGTGTTAAGAAAAAGAAATAAAACTAATAAAATTACAAGCAAAATAATGATAATATTAATTTTAACATGAAGTCGATATATGTCTCGTCCTAAATTGTCCTCTAGTGATACTATGAATTCGCGATCACTTTCGGCTGTGGAGTCAACTTAACTATCAGCCCGTCAGAAAAAGTCGCACTGTTCTGTGAGTCTCCAGGGGTATCTGTAAAATTATCAACCATAGCTGTGGGACTAGCGTGTCCTCATAAAGAAAGTCTCTAGTCAGCAGTATAGCAATCTTCGAGGCATCCTTGAATTTTTGGAGCACATCTTTTCTGAAAGTAGTGAAATATAAATCATTGGTCATTTATTTTAATTTGGAAAGTATTAGAAATAAGAAAAAAACAAGCAACATATCAAAACTGGCCAACCCTAACTGCCAGTAAAATCACACAATAATTCAATCACCCTCTGACTAACGCGTCAGTGATTTGTTCCCCAAGGGTCGCCATTTTATTTGCACCTTTCCCTTCTTCCGTACAAATAGTAGAATGATCATTGTCATCTCGTGTTAGAGAATGCCCGAGGTGGTACTCGAATGCTTCTGCAGGGACCTGCTGTTGATCCTCTTCAGCATTGCAGAAGTCAATGTCGCTTCGAGACGGATGCGACCTAATGTAATTGTGCAGCACCATCATGGCTATTAGTCTCTGGACTTGTTTGGAAAACGATTAAGATGACATATCTCGTAGTATCACCCATAACAATTTGTAATTCTAGTTTGCATGAGCATGCTCAAAGAGACAAGAACTACATATGTTTCGTAGTAGTGAGAATAACATGGTGACAATGGTGTGTAGTTGCCCTTTAATACAAAATTTTCTTACTATATGCACAGAAGGATTATCAATAACTACGCTTATCATGACATGAAACTGTTTTCAGAGGCTATTTATTTTACTGCCTCATTTTTGGGGTATGCGTCATTGAAAAAAAAAGCCTCAGTAAGTATAATATTTTGCACTTTGGTTTGCATGAGCATGCTTAAACAGACAAGAACTACATATGTTTCATATCAGTGAGAATAACAATTGTGGCAATGTAGTTCTATTGCTCTTTGATACACAATTTTCTTACTATAATTCACATAAGGGTATCAATATGTAACCATAAAATGACATGAAATTATTTTCAGACTTTATTTTATTGCCTCATTTATGGGTCTGTCATTGAAAAAAAGTTTTTCCAAGCATAACATTTTGTACTTCGGTTTGCATGATGCTTAAACAAACAAGAACTACAGATGTTTTATGGCAGTGAGAATAACAATGGTGACAATGAAGTTCCGCTGCCCTTTCATACATAATTATTTTACTATATTTTTCACAGGAGTTTTAATATCCATGCATAGTATGACATGAAATTATTTTCAGAGGCTATCTATTTTCCTGCCTCATTTATGGGTGTCATTGAAAAAAAAGCTTCTTCGAGCATAACATTTTTCAATTCGATTTGCACGAGCATGCTCAAACAGACGAGAATTACAGATGTTTCATAGCAGTGAGAATAACAATGGTGACAATGAAGTGTTGTTGCCCTTTTATACACAATGTTCTAACTATATACCGCAGAAGAGTATCAATATTTATGCATAGTATGACATGAATTTTTTTTTCAGAGGTTATCTATTTTACTGCCTCATTTATGGGTGTGTCATTAAAAGAAATGCTTCTCTAAGCATAACCATTTGCAATTCAGTCTGCATGAGCTGCTCAAACAGACAAGAACTACAAATATTTCATAACAGTGAAAATAAACATGGTTGCAATGAAGTGTTGTTGCCCTTTGATACACAATTTTCTTACTATATACCCCAGAAGAGTAGCAATATCTAAACATACTATGACATGAAATAATTTTTAGAGGCTATCTATTTTACTGCCTCATTTATGGGTGTGTCATTGTAAAAAAAACTTCTCCAAGCATAACATTTTGCAATTCGGTTTGCATAAGCATGCTCAAACATACAACTACAGATGCTTCTAACAGTGAGAATAAAAATCGTGGCATTGAAGTTGTGTTGCTCTTTCATTCACAATATTCTTACTATATTTCCCAAAGGGTTATCAATATATAAGTATAACATGAAACTATTTTCAAATATTACTTATTTTACTGTCTCATTTATGGGTGTGTGTTATTAAAAGAATAAGCTTCTCTAATCATAATATTTTGCAATTCGGTTTGCATGTGCATGCTCTAACAAAATAGAAGTACAAATGTTTCATAGCAGTGAGAATAACAATGGTTCGTGAATGAAGTTCTATTGCCCTTTTATACACAATTTTCTTACTATATGCCCCAAATAGGTATCAATATCTATGCATAATATGTCATGAAATTATTTCCAGAGTTTCTATTTTACTGCCTCATTTATAGATGTATGTGTCATTGAAAAAAAAGCTTCTCCAAGCATAATATTTTGCAATTCAGTTTGTGTGAGCATGCTCAAACAGACAAGAACTACAAATATTTCATAACAATGAGAATAACAATGTTGGCGCTGAAGTTCTATTGCCCTTTCATACACAACCTTCTTACTATTTTTCCTAATGGGATATCAATATATAAGCACAATATGACGACTATTTTCAGATGCTACATATTCTACTGCCTCTTTTATGGGTGTGTTATTGAAAGAAAAAGCTTCTCAAATCATAACATGTTGCAATTCGGTTTGCATGTGCATGCTCAAACAGACAAGAAATATAGATGTTTCATAACAGTGAGAATAACAATGGTGGCAATGAAGTTCTGTTGCCCTTTGATACATAATTTTCTTACTATATGCCCCAAAAGGATATGAATATCTATGCATAGTATGTCATGAAACTATTTTCAGAGGCTATCAATTTTACTACCTCATTATGGGTATGTGTGCCGTTGAGAAAAAAGCTTCTCCAAGCATAACATTTTGCAATTCGGTTTGCATCAACTTGCTCAAACAGACAAGAACTACAAATATTTCATAGCAGTGAGAATAACAACGGTGACAATGAAATTCTGTTGTCCTTTCATACATAATCTTCTTACTATATTTCCCAAAGAGGTATCAATATATAAGCAAGTATGACATGAAACTATTTTCAGATGCTACTTTTTTATTGCCTCATTTATGGGGAGTGTGCGTGTCATTGAGAAAAAGCTTCTCTGTGTATAACAATTTACAATTTGGTCTGCATAAGCATGCTTTAACAGATAAGAACTACAGATGTTTCATAGTATTGTCTTCATAAACAATTTTTTTACTATATTGCCCAAAGGGGTATCAATAATAAGCATATTATGACATGAAACTATTTTCAGATGCCACATATTTTACTGACTCATTTATGGGGATGTGCGTGTCATTGAAAAAAAAAGCTACTATAAGCATAACAATTTGCAATTCGGTCTGCGACTAACTTTGATATAGTCACTTATTTTTTATATTAGCGAAGGAACGCTAAGATACTCATACACGTAAATGAAAAATGATATTGATATTGAAGTACCTTAATTGGTACAAAATTTAGACGGTGCTCATGTGACGATTATACAGATATAGAATGATATACTTATACTTTTGATATAATATGATTCATCGAATAAGATCATATTAAATGTTTATATTGATTTGTTAAAATCTTAATTGACATGTATATTTCTTTCTTTTTCTTTATATTACTGCATTTTAAGAGTGAGTATTCACTGGCTTTGGTTAGCTCACAGTTATTTTAAACTAACTTTTCAGGTGAAATTAATTTATTAAAAGAAGAGCACTAGAAGAGACATTGTTTATAGAAGATGCAGATAACCCGTAATGTGTTAAATTTAATTTTACCGTTTTAATTTTGATTTGAATAGTGACTTTTTTATCTATTAATAGTTAGTTTTAGAAAATACATATTAAAAATATATACCATCTTTTGACTATCTATACCTGTTCTGGTTACTTCCAAGCCCCAAATAGTGTCGCGATATCACTTCATACTTTTATAGTCTAAAACTAAAATAACATCATATAAATATTTAGATTATTTTTGGCATTTTACTCTTAATGATAAACCTTAGCTTTCCTTGTTAGTGAGTACTAATTAGTTGAACAGTGCCTTCCCTTTGCACAGCGCTATGAAAAGAAAAATCTTTGCTACTACCGTTGCTACCCATTTTTACTTACTAGAGAATTTACAAGTCCTTTGTCAAATCATTTTTCATGATTGCACTTACCGCCTTTACATACTCGTGTTTTTTGCCCTTTTCTTTTCATTGCTTACCGTCATTGTGTTTTAAAATGAGGAACAATCTGTCAGGATTTTGGAGCACTTTGGTTCTTACAAAATTATATTATTTCCAAATAAAAGTAATGGAAAATATCAATCTGTGAATGCTTTTTTGTTTTTGTTTCCGCCTTAATTTACATTCATATTTATATTTTACAACTCATCTTGTGTTGGCACATATTACCATATAAATTCATAATAATTTGGTTAAGCCAAGAGTTTTCCATTGCAGGCATTAGGAAGCAATTGATGAAAGCTGTTACTGCGTTTATTGAAACCATCATGAAATCTCTCCACTCTGAAGTTTTCTTGAATGAATCCAAACTTGAAGGGGTTCAATTGCTACAGTAATAACAGATCTCTCTTCTAGTGCGCATCCTTTTCTATGTGAAGTAGCTAAGTTGTCTCTTTTGTCTCGTTTGAAGGTTAGAATCACGCTCCAAAATTATTTTTAACTTAATGACGACTGCAGTAGCTCTTGTAATACATTCTTTGATTTCCATTTCTTGCTTGAACTAGTCTTGAGCACTGCTATTTTTAATCTATTTTAGTTCAATACTCAAACCTATGCTTTCTTTGTCATTATTTAATCTTAAAAAGTTTTCTTTGCGAAACTATTCTTTCATATAAGCACTTATCATTCATTGAGGTAAAATGGTAGGCATTTTGCATGCGACTGCCTGTGTTGAAGTGAAATCATCACTTCAACTTGTGAATGATAGAGCTCAGTTTATTTCTCTTTCTGATCAAAATAATGTTTATTGATAAAAAAAATTAAGACACGCTGCCAAGGTTATGAAAATCAGAGCAATCATTGAATCAGAAGTAGAAAGGGGTTCATGTTTAAAGGTTAACTTTCTGCTTAAAGTGGATGAAATACTAACAATTAAAATTATTAAGTATTAAATCATGTATGTGTAATGTAAATACATAAAAAATAAAATAAATACTTAATTTATATAATAATTATGTAATGTATAACAAAATTAAAAATAAATTTCGTGAAATGTAACATTTATACAAGAAATATCTTCTATAGTTTTAAATTTAAGAGTGCTAATTTTATGGTAATTTTTAAATTGTGTTTTATAATTCTAATTGTAATCAAGGAGAAGTGAATTGGGCATGGAGATATTCTTAGGGATATATGGTTTTTATTCATTTTTGCTTAACTTAATTAACTTACTTTTTACGACTATGATTTAAGTACTAAACTAGAAAACTTTGCAGAAGGCTCACGAAAATGAGCACGATGCCTTTCTTGGAGCGTTTCTTGCCCTAGGAGCGTATTCGGCCCTTTTTCGTCTCTTCTTCCTCACGTTTCTCTGGATTTTGTTAATCCTTAGCTGCGATGGTGGTGAATGTTCCTTCTATCGCGATGCGGCGTCGGGTAAGTCCTCATGCCGAGGGGAAGTTTTGTTTCCCTCCACTTTCCAGGACTTACTTGCGGTAAATGATGCGGATAACCCGCTCGAGAAGCGCTACTCGAAAGAATGGTAAACCTGCTTTTATTTTTACTGAGGAAGAGTCGCTCACTCTTGTTGAACCTTTGAAATATACTCTCGTTGGCAAGTTCTCTTACGTTCATCCTCGTATTGAAGTTCTTTTAAATACTTCTCAGATCTGCATTTGAAAGGTGATTGTAAAATATGACTCATCGATGGTCGGAATATGATGATTAAGCTTCAGTTGGAAGAAGATTATACCTCCCTTTTTTCCAAGAAAGTTCTGACCATTGAGAAATGTTATATGAAATTGCTTAAGTGGACTCCTGATTTCAACCCGGCAGAGGAACCTCCTGTAATTCCGATTTGGATTCGTTTTCCCGGTCTCAAATTACAATATTATAACTATAAAGTTCTTTATTCTATTGCTTCCGTTTATGGAAAGCCTCTGAAACTTGATGCGGCTACTGATTCGTTATCTAGACCTTCTATGGCCCGTATTCCGTTGAACGAGATGTCACTGCTAGTTTTCATGATTCTATATGGCTGGGTAATAATCATGATGGATATTGGCAGAAGGTTGAACTGGAATTTGTCTCTCATTATTGCAGTCATTGTAAACTTTTTGAACTCTTATTTTCTAATTGCTTTCATGCTCATCCGGAATTGCGAAAGAACAAACCGCGTCCTAAAAAGGATTCTGACTTGTCTCAAGAAACAGGGCCTAAACTGGATTCTGCTTTACCCCATCAAGAAAAGGACGGTCCATCTACTTTGGCCTCTGATCTGGCTCTTGTTGTGATGAATCCCTTATCTGATAAGGTCTCGAATGGTATGATCTCCTCTAATTTGAATTTTTTAAATAATCATTCTCTTTTTACTTCTCAACCTTTCACATCTGAGGAAAATGCTATTTCTACATCTATTAAAGTTAATCATTCTAAACCAATTATTAATTCTGATATTCTGGAGAATAATTCTTTAGCTCATGATCATTCCATTACTGTTGATAAGCAGTTGGCTCTGTCCTCTCGAGCTATTGATAATTCTTTAGCTCTTGATATTATAAGGAATGTTGACATTAGCAATTCTCCTACTACTGCTGGTTGTGATGATAAGGAGGATTGGATTGTTCAAAAATCTTCTAGGAAAAGGAAGATTAAATGTAACGAGAGGCTGATTTTATTTATCATGTTACTAGATCTTCTCACTTGAAAGATCAAGTCGTTGGGTTACAAGAGGTGGGAAAGATTACTCAAGATCATGAAGATTAACTCTATGGTGTGGAATATTAGGGGTATTGCTAAAAACAATGCCTCTAATCGTTTAAAGAATTTAATTCGTACTTATAAATTTTTCTTCTTTGGTATTTTAGAGCCTTTAGTTGCTGATGTGAATAATGACTTCTATTTGAAAAGATTTAACTCTTATAAATCTTTCACTAATAGCAACCATAAAATTTGGTTCTTTTGGAAGAATTTCTTAGATGTTGAGATTCTTATCAATCACAATCAATTTTTACATATTAGAATTCATTATGCAAACGTTTCTTTTCTTTTTACTTTAGTCTATGCTAGTTGTTTAAAACAGGATAAATTAGAGCTATGGAATCTTTTTTCCAGTCTCAATACTGAGAATGAACAATGGCTAATGGGTGGAGATTTTAATATGATCTCGTCTCTCCGCCGAGAAAAAATGTGGTATTGCTCCAAATCTTAACTTAATTGACTGTTTTAATAATGCTTTTTTAATGGCTGGTCTTCATGATATGGGCTATAAAGGTAATCCTTTTACCTGGTATAGAAGACATAGTATTGAGTGACTTAATCGTTTTGTTGCTAATTCTCTTTGGTTGAGTTCCTTCAACCATTACCAGGTTCTTCATCTTCCTATAGATGCCTCTGACCATGCTCCTATTCTTCTTAATATTATAAATCCTTCTTCTAGCCATAAATATCATTCTAGCTTCTTAAAAGCTTGGACTATGCATACTGATTATAATAAGTTTTTGAAGGAAAATTGGCACACTACTTTGCATGGTTCTGCTGGTTATCGTCTCTGGATGTTGCAAAAAGGTTTGGCTAAAAATCTTAAGCATTGGAATTGACACACTTTTGGTAATTTACATAGGAATGTCGAATCTCTTGAAGCTAATCTCCAAGAACTCGAAAAGGCTTATGCTAATGATATCATTGATATGAATACCATTCTTCAGGCTCATAATCTCTTGACTGAAGCCATTGCTAAGGAGGAATGCCTCCTTGCTCGTAAAAGCTGCTAGACTTAATTTCATTAATGGTGATAGGAATACTAAGTATTATACTGCTTGTATTACTGCTCGTAGGAACTTCACTACTATTCATTCTATTTATAATAAGGATGGTGTTCTTCTCACCAATCTTCATGATATCATTCAGGATGGTGTTGATTATTTTACTAATATGTTTAGTGATGCTCGATCCTACTTAAGGATCGTTGATAGAAACCTTTATAAGGATATTAAAGCTTTCAATAACAATTTACTTACTGCTTATTCCTAGTCCCGTAGAGATTAAGAGTCGTGTTGGATACTATGGATGAGGGTCGTGTCGTTGGCCTCGATGGGTTCATTGTGGATTTTTATAAAAATGGATGGGATATCATCCATAATGATGTTACTAAGGTTATTCAAGATTTCTTCACTGGTAAGGATTTACCTAAGTATTTTAAAAGTTCTAATATTGTTTTGATTCCTAAAATCAAGAATCTTGTTCGTTGGAGTGATTTTAGACCTATAAGTCTTAACACTGATTTCTAAGCTCATTTCTAAAATTCTTGTGAAAAGAATGCAACCTCTTCTTGATTCTATTATTAGCATTAATCAAACTGCTTTCTTGAAAGATAGGAATATCTGTGATCATGCTTTACTCGTTCAAGAATTAATCTTGGATATTGATTCTCGGCATAGAGATGGTAATGTTTTCTTTAAGATGGATATTAAGAAGGCTTTTGATACGATTTGTTGGGATTTCATTATTGATGTGCTTCATGCTATTGGCTTTAATGATAATTTTTGTTCTCTTATCTCCAGAATTCTTAAGAATAACTATTATTCTATTCTTATTAATGGCAACAGTTATGGTTTCTTTCAAGCTTATAGGGGTATCAAGCAAGGGGATCCTATCTCTCCCTATTTATTCATACTTGCTTTTGATTACCTTTCTAAAAGATTGAATTGTTTATATCACAGGTTACCTTCCTTAAATTATAAACATAAAGGTCATCTTAGCATCTCTCATCTATGCTTTGCTGATGACTTGATTATTTTCACTAATGTTAATAAACGTTCTATAAAGAAAGTTTGGAGTGAGCTTACTGTTTTTCAGAATATGTCTGGTCTTTATTTCAATGTTTCTAAATGCTCCTTTTATTGTGATAAGAAGATTAATGTTGCCAAGAAGGATTGGCTTAGTAGTTATATTGGTTGCAAGCATGCTTCTCTTCCTCTTTCTTATTTGGGTTTTCGACTTACTAAGGCGTAAATAATTCGCTCTTTTTAACACTTTATTCGAGAAAATTAGGACCAAGATTTTTTACTTGGGAAAATTCTTTCTTTCTTTTGGTGGTAGAGTTACTCTCCTTAAAAGCATTCTCATTTCTCTTCCCCTTTATTCTCTTCGAGTTATGAATATGCCTTCGGCATTATTCGAAATTGGAAAGACTTTTTAATAAGTTTCTTTGGGATGGTAAAGGGCATTCCTCTTATCATTGGAAAAGTTTGGAATAAGTCGTGTAAGCCTACTCGATAAAGGTGGTCTTGGTTTTAGAAGTCTTAGTGACTCTATTAAGATTAATTATATGAAGCTTTGGTACCGTTTTCGTAAAGACAATTCTCTTTGAGCTGCTTATCTCAAGGATAAATATTGTTCCCGACTCCATCCTTTAAAGAGTCTGTTTATAATAAGGCTTCTTTTATTTGGAAAGCCATGCTTAGTGTTGCTAATGCATCGATGCTTTACTCAGTTGGGATGTTGGTAAGGGTGATTGCTCCTTTTGGTTTGATGACTAGTCTGGTTTTGGTCCTCTTGCTAATTGGTATGGGGGCCCTTATGATATCGATGTCAAAGTCAAGGACTTTTGGCAAGATAATGTTTGGTGTATGGATACTCTTTCCTCTTCTCTTAATATCATTGATGCTAATTACATTGCTAATATTCCTCTAACCAATGATAAGAAGGATGTTCATATCCCTAAAGGTAAGTTGGGTGATTCTATTTCTAAAACTTTTGCTAATACTCTTCATTAGCCTCCTGGGATGGATCTTAGCTGGAATTGGAATAAATGGATTAAGCCTTCGATCTCTTTTTTATACGGCGGGTTTTTCATAAAATCATTCCTACCGATGATATTATGAAGCTTAAAGGTTTACGTCTCACTTCTCGTTGCTATCTCTCGTCATCTTCATGAAGAAACCATGGAGCATATTTTCATTAAGTGTTCTTTTACTTCTTTTATTTGGAAGCAGCTTTTTAATAAGTTAGCATGATTCCTTTTCTCGCTAATGGTTTCCAATCTCTTGATGGTATTTTTCGAGTATTGGCACAATTTAGGTAAGCCGTTTTTCTTTAATGTACTCGTTGTAGTTATCCGGTTCCTTTGGATCACTGAAATGATAGTAAACACAATGGTAAACGCTTACGTTCATTATACTTTTAGTCTTATTATGTGTTATTTGATTAAGTGTTCGAATCGGATTCGGTCTCTAAATTAGCTGCCGTAAGCTTTACTGGTTTATTGAGATCCTTTAATATTCCTATTATTACTCCTACCGCAATTTCACCGTTACTAATTCTCGTGAAATGGACTAAGCCTTCTATCCCCTTTATCAAACTCAATTGTGATGGTTGCTGGATGCCTACACGTGCTAGTGTTGGGGGCATTTTTCGTGATGCTTTGGGGCTTCCCATTTATTGTTTTGCTTCGAACTCCCATTCTTCTTCTCCGTTAGTTCTTTGAAGCGAGACTGTGGTTTTTGGTTTGTATACTGCTTCTTAATCGAGGTTGGAAATATATTATAATTGAAACCGACTCTTTCTTGTTATGGAAGTATTGTACTTTGCTGATTCCTCATCATTGGACGCTTAATGTACTTGATGAAGCCGCATTTTTGGTTAGTATCGCTCACTTCACTATTCGTTGGATGAATGTTAATCGGGATGGAAATAAAGTTCGCTCAATCTGGATTGCCAAATTTGGTTACAGCTGAACTCTCCTCTCATTTCTCCTTATATTCCTTATGATTTAATTAGTATTTTATATTCTGATCGTGCCTAGTTTAGTTGTTCTCTGTCTTGGTTGTGTCGTGTGTGTGTGGTTTGTATTTTTTATTTTTTCTGGAAAGAAGTCCTTAGAGTTTAGATAGGAACTCTTTCCCGGGTTGTACTTTTTTTATGGAACGCGCAGGGAGCAATAGTCTCATTCTAACAAAAAAAAAACTTACTTTTTACAATTTTTTAATTAAATAATAGAATATTTACAACTTGGTACAAAGTTTTAAATGTTTATTGATAATTTGATTATAATAATAGTTGGTCGTTTCAATGAAACTTGACATGTTCTTAGGTACGTAGTTTCGAATTTTTGATCTTTAAATAAATTAAAAAAAAACACATTAATTATATCTTTAATAAAATTATTTTATAATATCATTGCAATATAAAACTTATAATATTAGTTTTTTAACAAGGTAATTTCACTTCAATAAATTTTTGCGGCATTCTTAGTAAACTACTGTTCTTCCAGCTAGGGGAGCCAATGAGCCGAGTTGATTTGAGCCACTCTCGGCTTGAGCTTAAGCTTAATTAATTTTATTAAGTTTGATCTTGAGTACAAGTTTAAATCTATGAGTTCGAGCTGATTTACAAGTCAACTAGTTTATTATATAAGAGAGCAAATAATATTTATTTAAGGTAGTGCTATAATAAAATGATTAGAAGAAATTATTGGATATAAAATGTAAATTACTATTTATTTAAACAAGAAAAAAATCTTCAAATTAAATATATTTTGAGTATATTTTATATTATTATTTTCTAAAATGATTCAGCTCATAAGCTAACTAGTGTTAGAAAAGTACAAGAAAAAAAAAAACAAAATAATTTTAAGAAGTGTTGGCAAATGTCAACAAAAAAAGAACCTAGAAAAAAGCCAAAAAATTAATACATCATAACAACAGGTATTTCTTTAATAAGGGACAATTGAGTGGATGCATTATATTTTTTTTAGTTCTTATTATTTCATATTGATATTAGTGTAATATCAATATATATATATACACACACACACACAAACACACACACACACAAACACACACACACAAAAAGTATAAATCTTATGCAAAATAAATCACAAAGTCATGCTCACCCAATCACACAATAGAATTGAACAATAGCTCAAACATTCTACCCTATAACTTGAAAGCGTGATTTCAAATAGGTAGGTTGTGAGGAAGCCACATATAATTCTGCATAACACCTTCCAATTATTGTGTTACCACGCGTAGTAACCATAATTTGGAGAAAGTGTAGTTTTCCATCCATAAATGGCTTCCTCTTCGCCTTCACCACTCGAGAGAATACCATATACTCCGACATAGGCAAAACTGCCTTGAACGTTTGTTGGTAAAAATTGGCATAATCTTGATTTGCTGCATCCACAGCAAACCTACCAAGTCGCTACACCATTTGATTTTGCTTAACATTATGATACACTTCCCATTGCATCCTTCTTGCATGCGAAGCCGTCGAAAGTTGCGAGGCTGAAACATCAAAGTAGAAGAAGAGAAGTGTGAAGATTACGAAGACTAAATGGGTTTCCATGGCCTTAATGTTAAGAGACTGGTGAGAATGTGAGAGAGGGGGGCAGATTTTATGGTAGTGGGAAAAAGGAAGATTGGAAGTTACACTGCAGATAAATTATATTGCCAAGCTACCAAAATAGTGCGCGCAATGAAGAAAAAATATAGTTAAGACCGGGTGCCTTGCATTATTGTCAAGTGTTAAGTGAATCATGTTGGATTGAAATTCGTAGCGTTTTTTTCCTCACCATGCTGTCATTTGTATGTATCAGGAGTAATGGATACATTGATATGTATTATGGTAGTCATTTTTAAATTATTTATTATTATTATTTTTCCTTGATATATTCTCCAAGCTTTACTTTTGAAAAATAATATTATACTAATTTTGAGTAATAGTATTTTTTTAATTAATGTTACTAAACATCATATTTTTAGTACTTTTTTTTTAAAAAAGTAAATGTTTTATTTAATTGTATCTTTGGAGAATGAGCATTTCAATTTAAAAAAAAAAAATAGTGATATTTCTTATATGATTTAAGGATTTGAGTTTTATATGAATCAATATTTTGATATGCGCATTGAATTGTAAACGTATAACTAAAGTTCATTATAGTGAAAGAAGTTGTATGTTCTTGATAACAGGTTATCATAAATATTTTTTTTATCACTGATCTTCTTACAATAAAATTGTCAGAATTAAAAGCGAAAACAATAATAGTAAAGAATTTGATAATCCAAGTGATGGAGGGTTGTGAAAATACTCACCTATCTTTGCTTTAAGGAGATGTTTGCATCTTAAATTTCTCAGATTAAATATACCTAAAAAGGGATTATTTCAAGTTGATTTCAACAAACATAAATTAACAAGAGTGTCATTCAATTTATTTGCCAAATCCTACAAATTAGAACAAGTTAATAATCTCTTAAGATTATACTTACATACATACATATATACATACATATTATATATATATATATATATATATATGTATATATATATATATATATATATATATATATATATATATATATATATATATATATATATATATATAATGTAACTCTATCCATTCTATCAATAATGAGATGGGTGTAACTCTTCATAATGGTGAAGAAATTGCCAACAGTGCTGTGGAGTATTTCAAGAAACTTCTTACTCATAATAAAGTGGACAGGCCTACTATTGATGCTAGCTTGTTCTCCAGGGATTTTCACCTTACTCACTCTCTAAATTTGACTGAAATTCCTACTGATGAGGAAATCTGGGAGGTCATCACTTCCATGGATGGGTCCAAGTCTGCTGGCCCAGATGGGTTCACTGCAAACTTTTATAAGAAAACTTGGGACATTTGTAAAGGGGCTGTGTCAAGGCCATTCAAGGTATTTTATGGGTTCTGATTTGCCTCAGTATTTCTATGCTTCTACCATTGTGCTCATCCCTAAGTCCGCTACCACTACTGATTGGTCTCACTATAGACCAATCAGCCTTACTTCTATGATCAGCAAGGCTATCGGCAAGATTTTGGTGTGGAGGATCCAACCTTACCTAGGCCAGATTATCTGCCCTAGTCAAGCTACTTTTGTGCATGGCATGTCCATTTCTGACAATGTGCTACTGGCCCACGAGTTAATGTTAGACTTGGACAGGCCTTGCAGGGGTGGGAACCATGTGTACAAACTTGACATTAAAAAGGCTTATGACACATTAGATTGGAATTTCATTTTGGGTATTCTCCAAGCTGGAGGTTTCCATCTAGATTTCTGTAGATTAATTAACAGATGGCTCAATTATAACAAGCACTCTATTTTGATTAATGGTAGCTGCTGGAGGGGTTTTACTCCTATTAGGGGACTCAAACAAAGAGACCCCTTGTCTCCCACAATTTTTATAATTGCCATGGACTTTCTTTCCAGATTGTTGGATTCCCAAATTTCCTCCCTCCAGTATGCAAGATACCACCACAGGTCCAATATTCCTATCTCTCACTTAATTTATGCTGATGACATAATTATTTTTTTCCAGAGCTTGTAAAAATGCTGTGAAAAAGGTCACCAAGTGTTTGGAAACATTTCAAGTGGTCTCTTGACTTTCCTGCAGTTCAGAAAAATGCACCCTCATCTTCCCTAAGAATTTTCCCCCATCCATCTCCCACTGGATTCAGAATCACACTGGGTTTTCCAAGGCTAAGCTCCCTCTGAAATTTTTGGGGGTCTCTATCATCAAAGGCAGGCACAAGCAAACCCAATTTGACAGCATCATTCAAAAACTTCAGACCCAACTGGCAAACTGGGCCCATTCTTTTCTATCCACTGGAGGAAGAATAACTCTACTGCATAGTATCCTTACTACATTCCCCTCCTATGTCCTTCAAATGACTTGTATGAAAAAAAGTACCAGAATTCAGATGGAGAGGATTTTCAACAGAATTCTTTGGTCTGGAAATAGAAAGCAATTGCAGTGGGCTAGTTGGCAGAAGTTAGCTAAACCTATTGAGGCTGGGGGTGTGGGTTTCAAAGGACTTCTTCAACTTCAACAAGTCAATTTTTGCAAACTCTGGGTCAAGTTTAGGCAACAAAAGTCTCTCTGGGCCAAATATATGCTGGGAAAGTATTGTAAAAACACCCATCCTACCATTGTTTAAGACAAGTTGGGGTCTTCTAGAGTCTGTAAACAAATGCTGTAATGCAGGCATCTCACCACCAATTTATTTAAGTGGGAGCTTGGGAAAGGTGAAATTCTATTATGACAGGATCATTGGTGCCTGCGATGACATGCTCATCCCAATTTCTAACATTGAAAAAGCTCAATTCCCTGTGGCTGATTGCTGGAATGGGGATGAGTGGTCCGAGGATGCTCTTAGGCTCATCCTACAGGAGAGCTCAGTGGAGCAGATTTCCAGAATCCCTTTCAACAGAAATTTTCCTGACACTATCAACTGGCACCATGGGTTGAATCACAACATAACTAAGCAAATTTACAATGCCATCCACTCCTGGGCTAAAGTGGATTGGGGTACTGAAATCTGGAACTCCTTCCTTTCTCCATCTATGTCTTTTTTGAACTGGAGAATTCTACAGTGCTGCATCCCTACTGATGACATTCTGAAACTAAAGGGTTTGAGGGGACCTTCTAAATGTTATCTCTGTGGAACTGAAGTTGAATCTATCTCACACCTATTCTTCAGATGTAATTTTGCTCAAAAGGTCTGGCATAAACTTATTACTTACTTTAACTTGGATACTTTGCAGCTGGACTGGCTTGATCTTGATAACTGCTGGAAGTCTTGGCATCAAAAACAGCTGGGAACTATTCCATTTATCATCTCCTAGTTCATCTGGATGCATAGAAACAAAAGTAAATTTGATGTTAAGCTCCCTTGTGTGATGATTGTGGTCGGCAACTGCCATTCATACATCTCCAAGCTTATCTCTCACAAGAAGTTCCCAAACATCCTCAATACTCCCCCTAGCTATATTCCCCCTCAGGTCAAGGTCATTTATATCAAGTGGAAGACTCCATACCATCCTTTTATAAAGGTTAACACTGATGGCGCTTTTACTGATAAAGGGGTTGGGATTGGTGGCCTTTACAGGGATTCCAGTGGCAAATGTCTTTGCTTTTTCTAAGCCCCTGCTGCTACAAGTGATCTGTTTGAAACTGAGCTCATGGCTATTTTTTGGGCCATTCAATTAGCTATTCTCAACAATTGGCATCACCTGGTGGTGGAGGGGGACTCTATGTTGTTACTCAACCATCTGAGGAGAGACCTTCACCCCCCTGACACCATTCCCTATGGATTAAAAGAATCCATTCTTTGACCTCTCAAGATATCACCTGGTTCTCCTTCATTTTTGGAGAAGGGAATAGACCTGCACACTAGATTGCTCGAAGAGGGCTCAGCTCAATGAACATTGAGGTTTCTGCTGTTCCTCCTCCCCAACTTTCTTTCCTGATTGAAGCTGATGTTTATGAGGCCCCCCATTTCAGAATTGCCAAAGCTTAGGGGCTAGTTTTGTGGGGATATTTGTTATTTGATTGTTGGTTTGGATGGGAGCTTTCCCTTTTCCTTTTGTGTTTTCTCTTCTGTATATTTTTTCTTTGTGTTTGGTGGGGAATCCTAGGGGCTATTTTTTGAGCTGGGTTCCCTACCCCCAAGTGTAAGTTTCTTCATATGAATGAAAAGCTGCAGTTTCTTTGAAATATATATATATATATATATATATATATATATATATATATATATATATATATATATCGTGCACAAACGTGGCATATTGGAAGGCGGCTTAGGCATAAGTCCCTCTCGTCATGGGTTTGAATCCCCCTAGGATCGAATTAACACATGTGGGAAACCGATATATTAGGGGACGATTTAGTCAAATCCTAAATACCGATTTCCTTTTTAACAGGTCGACAATAAGAAATATGTGACCCTGTTATTCTTAGCCCAAATTAATATTATAGGTTGCATTCTATGTACCATTAAGCCGCAAATCAAGCTATGAATTAAATCTTCCTTATTTAGGACTGAATATTTTATTTAAAAATAAATCTAAGTTTGCTAGGTTTCACTGATTTGTAAAAGAAGAAGAGGAAGAGATGATCTCAAACCATACTTATGCAATTTGCTTCATGAATTGTTAGACCTCTATATCTACCTTATCTCCAAGTTGTTGAGACATCCCTCAAAGCCTGAAGTTCCACTAAAGGAGCTTCTAGCTATGAAAGGAAACAATCTGTCCTTGCTCGACCGCTCCTACATCACGTTCGTAGTGCTTACAAGATATCCAGATTGTGATCATCTCCTTCTTCTTGGTCTCCTAGAACCCTTATCTCTTTTCAGCGCAATGGTTGGTTTACTAACACCTTTTTTGTTCCTATAAAAGCTTTTAATAGGAACACCATCTAAGCCGTATAATTGTCTAAGAAAGCATTAATCGAAGTTAGCAATATATAAGTCAATATAGAAGAATATAATAATTAATTTTTGAATTATTAAAATTTAATTAAGTCAAATACCTAATCTAGAATAATTAATAATCGCCACCATGAATCAAATATTAGACAAGCTATATGTCCCTTTTTCTCCCGACACCTTATCCTATAGGTCCTATTACCTAAAGAAGAATTAGGTAATACTAAAATTTAATTCCAATCACTATCTTAGGAATGTTATTTGTAAGATTCTCTTATATATACGCTTCTATAATGTCTATAACACCTTGAGCAAGAACAACATTGTTGAATTGATGACTGATATTAAATGTTTGGTTGTTAATGAAATGCTTGATTTTGTTAAGTTACATTAATAAGTCCTTTCTGGCAATTTTTTTAAAGTGATGGTACTTAAAGCTAATTTATGTATGTGAGTTTTTAACTTTTTTTTCGTCACTTAATATCATTCCATTTAAAATATGAAACAACTTTCAACCTTCTAGAGCACACAACTATTGATGTTGTGGCATTTTTATGGTGTAATTTGGATCTCCTGCTATTAGATTACTTTGAAATCAAAAGAGGAGAAAATACCTACCATTGAATGCTTTTTGGTTACTTTTTTAGGGTCCTCATGATTAAATATTATGATTCATATCTAAAATATTATATTCTTTTGGCTCATATTATCACATAAATTCATCAAGTTTTGGTTAAGCTAAGAACTTTTCATTGGAGGTATTAGGAAGCAATTAATGAAAGTTGCTACTGTGTTTATTTAAGCCATAAATTCTCTCCCCTGAAGTATTCTTTAAGGGATTGAAATTCCAAGGGATTGAATTGCAATAGTTATAATAGTGTACATCCTTTTATGTCTGTAGTAGTTGAGTGGCTTATTTTTCTACTCAATATATTTGTTTGAAGGTTAGAATCACCATCCAAAATCTCAACTTAATAGATTATAGCTTCTGCAAATGCTCTTGTATTGCATTCTTTCATTTCCATTTTTTGTAGAAATTAATCCTAACTATTGTCGTTATCATGCCATTTTTAATTGTTTTAGTTTCTTATCTTAATTTCTTAAGAAATTGGGCCAATCATTGAATCAAAGAAGAAAGGGATTCAAATTTTAAAGATTCAATTAGAGTTAAATTAAGAACTGAATTGGATGATGCAATAAATAGAAAATTATTTAAGTATTATTTAAATGATGTAATTATAATAATTATAAGAAAATAAATAATTTAATTTTTAGAACAATAATGTAAATATACAACAAAATATCTAAATTGATTGGGGGTTCATTTGATAATTTCTTTTATTATTTTCTTCTCTTAACTTAAATAATAGAAAAGGTTTTAAAATAATTATTTTAATTGCTTTTGAGAGAAAACTAGCTGCTTGAGAAAAAAATTGGTTTTATCAATAGAAAAATATTGTTTTTTTTTTAAAAAAAGTGATTTAGGTGGCTTTTACAAAAAAGCTTTTGTGAATTTTAGATCTTCAAAATAAACATTCGGTCAAATTTCAAATTCATCAAAATCATCTTTCAAATTTATTTTTTTATCAAAATAAATCCCAACTTTTCTAAATAATCTTCATAGAAATATATATACTCAAAGCTCTTATATTAGTTATGATTAAAAAAAAATTCAATGAAAATATCCTGATTAAATTTTAATCAAGACAAAAATAATATATTTTAGTTTATTTAAAGATTATTTTGACATATTAAAATTAATCAGTTTTTGATAATATAACCATCTTATGAAATAAATTTGTTATATATATATATATATATATATATATATATATATATATATATATATATATATATATATATATATATATAGTAAAGTAGCTCCATTCCCTGAAGTTGTGGTTGGATGAAGAGGTGGGGACAAATGATAGGAGCTAAAAGGTGTTGGTATTGACGTATGGGGGTCTATTTGTTTGGAAGTGTGTCAACGGGGAACCAATGTTTGAGCCAACAAATCAATGATTAATTCATTTCCAACTTAAAAGTTCATGTCCTCAGAAAAAAAAAAAGAAAAGAAAAACTTTTTTAATATCATTTTTCTGTTGGCACAGTTTTGCAAGCTCAAATTTTGCTTCTATTGACACTTCACTTGTGCATCAGATCATATATACTTCGAGATAATGAAAGTGATGCGATGTGTCAGTCGCACTTCATAAAATTATGTTTATATCTGATCAACTTAGAAAAATCTTGCTATAGTTGAGTACTTGTTCGTTTTGAAGTGGTCTTATTATCAAAATAGGAATGAACATATAATTAAAGCCTTGGCTTGAGGAATTATAAATATAAGTTGCAAAATTGAGCCATTTGCTATCACCATATTGTTAGGTATTAATCTGCACCATTGAATGAATCAAATGATGAGGTAAACATCAAACTTCTTAAATTAATTTCTAAGTATGGTGTTGAATCTGGAATTGTCCTTTGGAACTACACGCTTTGAGAGTTAGAACTGGAAGGAGTTGAGAGAAAGGAAATATACTAGTGAATTATAAGTAGAGAGGCTGAGAAAAAAATCCACAAACCTTGCTGTGGTTCCTTTGTTCGTCATTGAGCCTCCTATTTATAGGAGGCTTTCATGTACAATTATAGAAGGGAGAGTGCGATCATGGAAATAGCCCTCAATTACCGAAAGGAGGAAACAATTATAGAAAAAACCTTCAGAGTAATCAATCTGCTGATTTTATACTAAATTTATATTACAATTCAAATTCAGATATATCAGTAATCAACTGGTCGACACGTTTTTGTTGACCAAGGTGTCAGACCTAGCGGAAATCATTTCTGTCGAGGTATCAGCGGTCGGCCGGTCTTGTTCAGGTGGCCTTTACGGAGCTTCGTTGGTTGGGACCATAGATAGGCCGACCGACCAGATTCCCTAAGGGTGGATTTAATCAGTCTATTGACCTTTCAGATGAACAGTTCAGATAAAGTTTCTTGAATTTAATGCTTTGATCATCGTGTTATCATTTTTAGACATTTGAATGCTTTGAGATTAGTGCTGACAATATCGGTGTGTATATGTTAGTTCCCTGAGTTTTCTCGCTCCTTAATAGTGATAGCTATGATAAGGACTTGGAAATTATTAAACAATAAATTCAATGCATCAAAATCAAGAATTGATTTGAATAATTTACTTTCATTTAGTATGTTCTATAAATAACGTCATGGACTTGGTGTTGCATCCTTAGTCACTAGTTTTCTCCAACTAGACAAAATACGTCATGGCTGATGGTACAAGTCGGGTAGAACCCAAAATTCTTGCCAAGGCAGCCTTCTAGGCCCCGATCCCTGTAAAGAAGAAGAAGAGTGTGAGGAATGAACAATGGTTGAGACCAGAACCTAATCCAGTCGACATAGTCGGCTCTTCTGATGGCGCTGGAAAACGGTCACCAAAAAAGCTATGTTTGAAAACTCTAGTGTCCGGGCCCGATGTGAACATCATTGTCAAGGACCAACAAGTCTTGGTTGTGGTAGGTCCTGAGGGTAGTAGAAGGGGGATAGAGGGAGCGATGATCATCGTCTCTCCTCAGCCTCCACTATCAGGAGGAGGAGATACCTCGTTTTGAGAGAGAGAAAAGCTTTTGAAGGCCTTTTTTTAAGTAGAGATTTATGGGTACATAATGCTTTATTTGGACGTTGGCAGTTTTTAACAAATTTATTTTTTAACGTTATCCCAATGCAAATGAATCAGTCAGATTGGTGGGCCATGAAGATGGTGGGCTTATGAAGGATGTTGCAAAATCCACCGCAGCCGTGGTGCCTAACCTGGAAGGCCGAGCTCATGGAACTTCTACAATTAATTACTTTAGGGGGGGGGGGGGCAGGGGAGTGTGGAGGGTGGGAGGGGCACCGGTTGTTCGACACTTTGCCCGCCTACTCTCAATAGGAGCGAGTAGAGTGGTAATTGTCTTCTCCCGGACCCATGGAACAGCAGGCGGGCCGGATCGAATTCTTAGTGGTGTTGTTTGGTTCTTTGGAGGGGGTGGTCGCAGGTTCGGTAGTGGATTCTATGCGGGAGTTATGTGTCCACTAGGAAACCTCAGACTCGGAGGTTATGGCCTTGCTGGGGGAGGTCTCCATCTTGAGAAGCAGGCTGGTTGAGGTGGTGCACGAAGTTGAATTGCTTCTTGAGTTAGCCAATCTGCGCAAGTTCCATCATGTGGCTAACATGGACCAGGTTAGGTTAGGTGGAGCGATCATCCTCCAAATGTTGACTCATAGGTAGTATGTGTCAACTGAGGCATCAGAGGACCCATTCATGAAGCACTTTATTCGAGAATTTTAATAATATTATTTATAATAAAATAGTCTTTTAGTAAATTGGAAGGGATGTTTGGTGTGACACTTATAATTATCTAGCACTTTATTTTGCGTGGCTACGCTATAATTTGGCCAAGGTCCATTTCTTTTTTACTTTATGCTTTCTAGTTTGTTTCTCTGTGTGTTTAGACTTTTCATCTCCTTTCATCTTTTAGCTAACTTCGATTCTTTGAGATAGCTCCCAAATAGTCCTCCACCCTCTTTGGCTCTGTCACGGGTGCCAACCCTTCATTCCTAACTGACGACAATGTGAAGGAGCTGCAGAGAAAGTATGCCATTCATGAAAGCATCATTCTTCATGGGATGTCAGGTTCGGTGCGAGCGTTAGACGACTTAAATAGGGATCTTGTCTTCTCTCGATGCCAGTTCAACTATGGCCTCCAGATGCCTCTATTTGATGAGCTCTAAAGTATTTTCAATAAATTTAGGGTCATTCCGGTGCAAGTGTTTTCGAACCCCTTAGCTGCAATAATGATGTTTATTCTTTTCTATCGTCGGGAGCACATTTTATGGTTTATCGACTTGTTCAAGCATTATTATTCATTCAAGATCATTAAGGAAGGAGTCGCTATGTTTTGAGCGGGCAAAGAACTCCATCTACTAAAGGTAAAAAATAATATAACGGATTGGAAGAACAATTTTATGGCCAGTTCTTGCTCTGGCGACTGGGGATTCAGATCAAGCTATCAAGCAAGCTGTGGATAGACCGAAGTCTCTTCCATCGAGTTTGGACATCTCCAGGGCAATGTTGATCGTTCGTTATCTCTTGGTCCCACAATACATCGTTAAGGGGACAATTACCCATGTATTGTGGGGCTAGATGACTGAGGAATAGTGGCACCTCTCAGATATTAATGAGGTGATCAGGGACAAGGCGGCAAAGGAAAAGCTTGTCGTCAAGCACCGGAAGCAGCATCGTTTTCCAGGTCATGTGATTTTGTAAAAAATGAGGACCCACTTCCTTACTGTGTGGCCTCAAGATACCTCACCTCTTTGTCTGAAACCAGCACTGTTATTCAAGATACAGTGATTGATAATGTTACCACCATCCCTCAAAAATATGGTTCTCATTTTTTGATATAGGAGAAGGTGACGGGAGAACATTCATTTCTGAAGGGATTCTAGATGAAACTGTGGCCGCAGGTCCTTCGTGATCGAAAATAAACATATCACCGACTACCGCCACTATGCCAGATTCGTAGGGCAGGGCAATGAAAGGATTGACAACCGTTAGGGTCCTGAAATATGATGACCTTTTTTTTGAAGGAAAATACATTTGTACCTCTTTTTAAAAATATGAGAAAGATTTGTTAGCTTTTTTGCTTATCTGAGTTGGTTTTAATTTAATCGATCATGTGCACATCTTGTGAGTTGATCTAACCTAAAGATACTTTTTCTCCAAGTAATGATCAGACTGTAATTCCTATTGAAGTGGAAGTTTAAAGACCACCACCACCTTTTCCTCAAATATTAAAATAACAGAAGCTTGACCATCAATTTTCTAAGTTTTTTGAGATTTTTAAAAAACTTACCATCAACATTCATTTTGCTGAAGCGTTGGAACAAATGCCAAGCTATGCAAAATTTATGAAGGATATTTTAAGTAAGAAAAGAAAATTTGAAGCTTATGAAACTGTTCCATTAAGTGAAGAATGTAGTACAATAATTCAGAAGAAACTACCTTAGAAACTTAAACATCCTAGAAGTTTCACTATACCATGTGCTATTGGAGAAAAATTTTGTGGAAAAGCCTTATGTGATTTAGGAGCTAGTATTAATCTCATGCCATTTTCAATCTTTCGAAGGTTAGATTTAGGAGAGATTTCTCCCACCACTGTAACCCTTCAGTTAGTTGATCAATCTATCACTTATCCTTAAGGAGTTATAGAGGATTTTCTTGTTAAGATAAATAAATTTATCTTTCCTATGGATTTCATTGTGCTAGATATGGAAGAAGATAAAGAAATACCTATTATTTTAGGGAGACCTTTTCTAGCTATTGGACGTGTTATGATTGACGTGCAAAAAGGAGAATTAACAATGAGAGTTAATGATCAAGAGATAACATTTAATTTTCTGAAATCAATGAGGTATCCTGATAAAGAAAAATGTTATCAAATGGATAATTTTGATTATATAATTGAAAAACATAATCAAGAAAAATGTAAAGTCATTTCTGAAGATAAAAATTATGAATCTGTATTATATAATGAGCCATTAACTGAAGAAATTGAAAAAGTAAATGAAGAAAAATTATCTGAAGAAACTCATTATATTCATGAAAACTGAGAATTTTTAGACACAACTAAAATGATATACTTTTACCCTCAATTGAAAAAGCCCCAGAACTGGAATTATAAATGTTGCCTGCACATTTAAAGTATGCATTTCTTGAAAATTCATTAACTTTACTTGTAATTATATCTTCAGAACTAAGTAAAGATTAAGAAAAAAAATTAATAGGAGTTTTGAAGAATTATAAGATAGCTTTTAGTTGGACTATTGCAGATTTAAAAGGAATAAGTCCTTCAATCTGTATGCATAGGATTTTAATGGAAGAAAATTGTAAACCCACTATTGAACCTCAAAGAAGATTGAACCCAATAATGAAAGAGGTTGTAAAGAAAGAGATTTTGAAATGGTTAGATGCTAGAATTATTTATCCTATTTTGGATAGGCAATGGGTGAGTCCAATTCATTGTGTTCCGAACAAAGGAGTAACTGTCATTGTTAATGATAAAAATGAATTAATCCCAAGAAGACAAGTTACTGGATGACGAATTTGCATTGATTATCGAAAATTAAATAACGCCACTAGAAAGGATCATTTTCCTTTACCTTTCTTAGATCAAATGTTGGATAAATTAGCTGGACACTCATATTTCTGTTTTCTGGATGGATATTCTGGTTATCATCAATTACCTGTTGCTCCCGAGGACCAAGAGAAAACAACATTTACAAGTCCTTATGGAACATTTGCCTTTAGAAGAATGCCTTTCGGTTTATGCAATGCACCTGCAACTTTTCAAAGATGTATAATGTTAATATTTTGTGATCTAATCGATAAAGGAATTGAAGTATTTATGGACAATTTTTCAGTATTTAGAACTTCTTTTGAATCTTGCTCCGAAAATATAACGAAAGTTTTGAAGAGATGTGAAGAAACAAATTTAGTTCTAAACTGGGAAAAATGTCAAATTATGGTTACAAAAGGAATTGTACTTGGACATAAAATTTCGAAAATAGGAATGGAAGTTGATCAGGCAAAAGTGAAAATTATTGTTGAACTTCAACTACCTAATACCGTTACTGATATGAGAAGTTTTCTGAGTCATGCTGGATTTTATAGGAGATATATAAAGGATTTTTCTAAAATTGCTAAACCTCTTTGCCATTTATTGGAAAAAGAAGCTAAATTTGAATTTAATGAAGATTGTCTTAATGCGTTCAATATTTTAAAAGAAAAATTAATCACTGCACCTGTTATTGTTGCACCTGATTGGAATAAATCTTTTGAATTAATGTGTGATGCAAATGATTATGCAATTGGAGCTGTATTGGGACAAAAATATGAGAAAATTTTTAAAGTTATCTACTATGCTAGTAAAACTCTTAATGAAACTCAAAGAAATTACACTACTACTGAAAAAGAGCTTTTAGCAATAGTATATGCCTTTGATAAATTTAGACCATATCTTCTTGGAACAAAATGTATCGTACATACTGATCATTCTGTTATTAAGTATTTAAAATCTAAGAAAGATGCTAAACCTAGAATGATCAGATGGGTTTTACTTTTACAAGAATTTGAATTTGAAATTGTGAAAAGAAAAGGAACTGACAACCAAATTTCTGATCATTTATCGAGAATAAAAAATAATAATGAGAAGATTTATGAAGAAAATATAAATGAGAAATTTCCGGATGAACAATTATATGTTATTCAAGGATTACAAATGCCTTGGTATGCAGATATAGTTAACTATTTGGTTAACAATATTTTACCATATGGGTTGAATAACAAATAGATTAAGAAATTCAAGAATGATTGTAAAATATATATCTGAGAAGATCCTCATTTATTTAAAATAGGAAGAGATTTTGTGATTCAAAGATGTGTACCTTATGAAGAAACTTTTACAATTATTCAAAAATGTCACGATTCTGAATTTGGAGGACACTTTGTAGTAGAGAAAACTGCATTTAAAATTTTAAATTCTGGATTTTATTGACCTACTTTATTCAAAGATGTTGGACATTATGTGAAAACTTGTGATCGATGTTAAAGAATGTAAAATATATCCAGAAAAGATGAAATGCCTCTAAACTTTATATTAGAAATTGAAATTTTGATGTATGGGGTTTAGAATTTATGGGACCCTTCGTACCATCATCTGGAAAGATTTATATTTTATTAGTAGTTGATTACGTTTTAAAATGGATCGAAGCTGTAGCTTTACCTAACTGTGATTCCAAAAGTGTTTCGAAGTTTTTAAAAAAGATGATTTTTACAAGGTTTGGAATGCCTAGGGTAATTATCACAGATGGGGGAAGTCATTTCAGAAATATAAGAATTCAATCGTTATTAGAAAAAGTCAGAATTAAACATAGAATTGCAATTTCTTATTGATCAGCCACGCAATGAAATATAATAATTCAGCCTTGGGGGAGAGTAGGGTAATAATTAGAAGGATGTATATAATTGTTGAGCTTAATAAGTTGTAAATGTTTTTCAAAGTAAAATAGCAATTGTACTCCCTCCCCTTTAATCAACGCAGGTATACGTATCGCTCAAGTAATAAAGGGCTCTATTGGAGTCCTAGATATCGATCCCACAAGGAATTTAGAGATTTACAGACTAATTTTTAGTAAAGCAGATTACTAATTTAATTTAGTATAATATACAAAAATTGAAGAACGCTTAAACTTAAAACAAATGCTTAAAAGACAGATTATGTAAGTCAATTTATAAAAGTATCTTTCTCCTTGTTAAGAGGATTAGGTGAATAAATAATTAAATGAGTTTAGAATTATATTGTGCCAAATATGAGCATTCCTATTCTTTACCCTTTGGTCCAGGTGCAAAGAACATTGACTATTCCTATGTTTGATTACTAAATCTGTGGCTAGGCTGGGAGGATACTGGCTGCCACTTCAGAGCTCCCACGTTCCCCTCGCCCGAGGGCTAACATCTACACTTCGGCTCTCAACAATGGGACCGAATTGAAGATTTTAGTCCGTCACACTAAAAAATTCAATTCTTCGTCCGATAATTAATATTTCCCTATTTATTCGCACCCTCCTTCCAAGGCTTTTGAATTCACCGAATCTTGGATGTAATCTTTACTATAGTTGATAATTCAACATATGTTAACGATTCGATTGCCAAATTGAAAGTAAATTACGATTTAAGTAAAAGATTATCACAATCTCTATTTAATATTATTAGGCACAACTCATTTTAATTCTTCATTTCACAAAATCTCAACAACAAGGAGAAAGATAAAGAAAACTACTCAGAACGCAAGGGAATATTAACACAGATTTTGGAATTCATTTAAAGTTATAAAATAATAAACAAATATACTTATTTCAATTCTTCTCCCCAAGCAGATTACTCAAGTTCCTTTGACTCTTCCTTCTTGTACAACACACTTAGAATTCACCAAGACACTAAACACTAACTCTTACTACAAAAGGAAACACTAATTTGACACCAACTGACACACACTAATACATAAAATCGTCTCTTATTTATAGAAGGAGTCAAATTTCCAAAGGTTGCTTAAGCACCTCTTCAAAACGCGTCCAGATTCATCGTATTTGGCTTGAATCAACTGTCTCGCCGTCGGCGGGCTCGATCTCGCCGTCGGCGGGCTTCTAGAAGCAAGGCTAACCGTTCAGGCTCGCTGTCGACGGGCTCGATCTCGCCGTCGGTGGGCTCTATTATAATATATTAAAAACTTTCGGGAAAATCTCACCGTCGGCGGGACAGTTAAATTTTCATCATTTTTAGTCCTTTTTGCTCTAGATTCTCACCTTTTTGCTCTTTTTGCTCTCAGCACCTATAAATCTTCATTCCTGCAATAAAACACAGAAAATACCTTTCTTTAAAGAGTAATTTCATATGAAATTGGTATAAAATTTGCAATAGATTTTCTTGTGGTCAAAATCCCCCAAACTTAACTATTACTTGTCCTCAAGTAATCTAGATACTACATAAAAGTAATGATTATTTGTAGTAAAGTTTTAATTCAGAATTACTATGAATTTAATTTAAATAAATATTACAGTAAAGTTTTCTAGAAATATTTTTAAATAATTAAATGAACTTTGTAGAGATAAGCTTATTTAGTCATCAAGTTTAAGATTTCTAGTTTCCTATTTATTTCAAGAATGACTATATTTTTTAATATTAATTACTTAAGATATTTAGATGATAGGAATTTATATGAAAGCACTATTTAGTAAAATACTAATCCATATATATAAGTTCAGAAATGTAACTGAAGTTTACCCTTTAGGTTGATTCAAATGAAGCCATTTTTTGATAAGACATTTCCTCAAGCTTCTTCTCACTTATACATATTTATTTTTTTTCTTTTCTTCTCTTTTTTTTTTTTTCTGGATTGATTTTCAATCCCCCTTTTCTTTTCTTTTTCAAGTGAGGATCACTATTTTTTATTAGTCTGTTAATAATTTTGAACATCATTTTCCTCTTCCTAATTTGAAATTGGAAACATTTACTTCTCTTATATGTATTTCAAAGTTTTTTACTTCATTGAGTTTCAATCTTTTCTTTCTCAACTAAATAACTAAGAATTTTATATTTGAAAACATAGTTTTCTTTACTTTAAATAGTTAACTATATTCTTATTCTCTTATACTAAATATCCTTAATCTACAAAATTAGTTAATTATTAAAAGTATTTCTCTTAACTTTCTATAATAATTAAATAAATTAATTCTAGTTTACCGAATTAAAATTACTACGTGAAAATCATTTTATAATATTTTTTTTGAAAATATAATTTGAGAACAATTTAATAATTAAATTTGTATTTTTCCCTCCCCAAACTTAAATTTTTCTATCTATCTATATGGGGTGAAAAGAAAATAATCAGTAAATTTAAATCATACCTTCGATGCTTTTAGGTATTTCTTCTTTTCAAGTTCGTGAGTTCTTTTCATCACTTAATTACTCGTACCGTTAATAACTTTCTACACATATATAATATCAAAGAAATTGCTGGGTAAAGAAGTTTCAAAATAAGTACAAAACATTATCACAACTTATATTTAGTCTAATAATCAAAGTTTATAAGTCAAATAACTAAACAAATAAACATACAATCAATCATAACATCATAATAATCAAAGTTTATAAGTCAAATAACTAAACAAATAAACATAGAATCTAGTCTTCCGCATCAAAGTCCCAAACTATATCGTCGTTTCCTTGATCAGCGGGTGGAGTAGGCTGGTAATGACTGTAACGGGGGCACTCAGGAAATATAACATCAAGCTCTCCTCTCCTGTAACGATTCTCAGCATCATAATAAGCTATCTCAAACTCCGAATGTCTCTGGAGATACTCACTGTCATAATCATGCCTTCGCTCTAATCCTCCAATTCTCTGATCAATATGCTCCAATTTTTCCTCAATCTTTTCAAAACTCTTCCTCTGCAAGGTCATTTCATTCATCAAATCATGAAGGGTAGGAGAACTATAAGTAGGAGGATCATAACTGGTGGAGGGAATATCCCTACTAGTTGAAGGTACGTAACTCCTAGTTCTAGATCTCCATCCTTCGTGGGATTCATAAGTCTTTATATTACCCTGGGTAATGGGTTTCATAGGCTCCACCCATTCCTCATCATCTCTTGCTCTACCCCGTATAATTGGCGAGTGCATAAATTAGACCAGGATGCCCTAGTCCTCCTCCACTCTCACTTCTTGTAGTGGCTAATACATTCTTGTAAATAATACTTCCCACATTAATACTTCTTTGGTTCTGAATATAGAAATTCAGAACTGCTCTATCTCTTGTTACTTCACTATGGTGATAGGTGGGTAATAAGGTAGAACAAATAAAATAATGCCAGGCTTTAGATATTGCATTCGACATAGAAAGAGGGAAGTTTACCCGTTTACGCTGTTTGATTTTCCAAACCCCTTTTCCATCAGTGAGAAAGTTGATTACATCTTCCAGCGGTCCTTCCATTATTCCAAAAGTATCATACTCACTTGTGTATAAGTCACGTACTTCATAGAAAGATTTGATTCTAACAGCATTGAAATCGACTAAAAATCCACTAACCTTTATTGGTGCATCTTCTATTTCAGTTAAGTTGGCAAAAAATTCCTTCACTACTTCCACTGCAGCTCTATTTGTGGTGTAACAAAAATTTTCCCACCTCCTCTCTTTTATAATTCGTTCCGCTTCTCCTCCTGGATTCTTAAATACTCGATCTTGAATACACTTCCTTGCTTGAATATTGTGGAAGTATCTTGATTGCGCTCGAGCACTTACAAATCGTGTTTCGTCATATTCCATTCGCTTCTTTTGTCGCAGAGCCATTTTCTCGATCTATCCAATTCACAAAAATCTTAAACAATCTCCAAAATATTACTAAAATGACTTCCAAAGATGACTAAAATCACTCTAAATCAAGTTCCATGAACTTCTTCCAAATCTTTTCTCCACATTTTAAAATTTTCCAAAATTCCTCAATGTGGAAGAAATTCATGGTGAAATAAAAAAATTTTACATAGGAGGGAAGTTCTTACCAAGGGAAGACGAAATCTGGTGTCAAATTGTGTTGAAATTGCTCCAAATCCGCGATCTATCAAGCCCTAGGTCGGTTTTTTGAAGTTTTGACGAAGGGGATGATGAATAGTGACGGTTGACCGATCAAATATAGTGTTTTTCTGGATTTCGCTGTCGGCGAGAAATTTCTCGTCGTCGACAAGCTAATTAATTCAAAGAGGTCAAAAGTTTAAGGAAAATATCGCCGTCGGCGGGATCGATCTCGCCGTCGGCGGGATCGATCTCGCTGTTGGCGAGGTTTCCGAATTTTTAAAATTCTTTAAGATTTATAATGTTTTCAATTCATTTTAAGCCTCAATAATGTCCGGTCACTTTAGATTATACTTTATCATGATTAGATACTATATTAACACATAAATTCACACAACACAAACATTATAACTTTATATATGAAATCCAAGTGATTACAAATTACACACTTTACATTACTAACAAATTGCTTTGAAAAATCTTAACACACACACAATTTAGCGTCGCAATCCACACTACAATACTTAAAACGCTGAGACTAAACAAATAACACATAATCATATCTAGACCGAGATTAACTATAAAAAGTGCAAATAAAAACTAAATTCAAGCAATCACACACAAATAAGTACGAATGAATATCTTCTACTCATCAAGATCTGAACTTAATTCTTCTCAGATATTTCCAATAAAAAATAAATGCACGAACAGATTATAGAAAGGCCTGAATGGGAATTCTTCGGTAGAATCTTCTTCAATCCATCCCATCCTTCTGAAAAGTCGTATAAAACTAGCCTCCAGATGTCCTGAATGATCAAAATACTCTTTCATTCTCCAGTCAATGTGATCAAATAAATCAGAGATATTGTCAATGGAATTCATCACATTTTGTATTTCATTCTCCAATCCTTTAAGTTTCCGTAAGATCATGTTAGTTCTATCAGTAAAGGGTCTGATTGAAGGATTGTTTTGAGATGCTTAATCCGTAATAATGGCTGTCTCATTATCGTTATCCAAAGTAGGAAACATATTAGTCAAATCTAATGGTTTCCAAGGCAATAGTACTTTTTCTCAGGCTTCGTAAGAAACTTGGTATAGACTACATAATGCGAAAATTGTTGAAGGATGTTGTAGCCCGTGAATAGCTCCATGTATAATTAGGCCTAAGGCAGACTTCACAATAATAGTTCCAATGTCGATGGGTAATCCAGTTTGAATACAATAATTCAAAATCGCACATTCCTTAGAGATTTTATTTACCCTCAAAGTGGGTAATAATTTTGAGGAAATAAAGAAGTGTCAGTGCTTAAAGACTGAGTTAAGAAGTGATGCAGAAAAACTAACGTACCTGTCTTCTCACATTTCCTAATCTTGTGGTTTATCAGTCAAATATCGGTAAATCTCATTCATATTGTATCTTGTAGGGACGAAATTCGAATAGTAGCAAAGAGGTGTATTCTCTATTGAATACAACTCATTAATTCTTGAAGGAGTGAAAGTTACCCATCTGCCTCGTACAAATACGCTTCCGTTGTTGATTCCATGAAGATTGGAATAGAATTCTTTGACTACAAGGATAACTACCTCAGAAGTTGTATAGCATAATACCTCCCAACGTCGTCGAATAATCATCTCTTCAATAGATGTTGTCGAATTCTCCGCTCCTCTATTAACAAATCCTCTTTCTTTAATCAATCGCTTTTTCGTCATAACCTTGTTGAATATCCGCTGTGCTTCATAACTGATGAACTTTCTCCTATTGAACACTTGGGATTTCGTGATCTCAAGTGGATTGGATGCCATAATTTCTTGTTTTGGTGGAGTCTCTAGTCGTTTCTAGAAAGTAGAATGTGAAAAATTTGAGTTCTAGACGTCTTATATAGAGAAAAACACTTAGAATCGCCCGAAACCGCCAATATAACTCCCTAAAACCGCTCTTGTACCAGTCTCGCCGTCGGCGGTAACGATCTAGCCATCGGTGGGATAGTTATAATTTTAAACTGAATAAAGGCAAGCAAATCTCGTCGTCGGCGGCGTCGATCTCGTCGTCGGCGGCGTCGATCTCGCCGTCGGCGGGCTAAGGCAAAATTGCCCATTTTCACTTTTGTTCCCAAAATTTTTAATTTCTTTTGTTAATCTTAATATTGTGATGACTATAAAAATAAATATGAGTAGTAGAATTCATTTATACTATAATTATCAATAAACCAAATAAATAAATTATAATTTAAGACTACTATGGGTTGCCTCCCATAAAGCGTTTGGTTTAACGTCGTCAGCCCGACCTATTCAGGTTAATAATCAGGTTGACTGAGCATTAAAAACTCTTTAAAATTTGGTCTTCTTCCTTTAAAATAAGGTTTTAATCTATGTCCATTCACTTTAAATTTGTGTCCAGTCTTTGGATCTTCAATTTCTATAGTTCCGTAGGTAAAATTTGAGTTATAGTGAAAGGTCCTAACTATCGAGATTTCAATTTTCCAGGAAATAGTTTTAATCTTGTATTATATAAGCAAAACTTCGTCCTGACTCAAAATTTTTCTGTTTAATCTTTTGATCATGCCATAATTTCATTTTCTCTTTATAGATTCTATCGTTATTGTAAGATTCATTTCTTAATTTTTCTAATTCATTCATCTGTAATAATCTCTTCTCACCAGCTTCTCTTAAATTATAATTAAATTCTTTAATCGCCCAATACGCTTTGTGCTCTAATTCAACTCAGTAAGTGACAAGTTTTTCCATATATAAGTACGTAGGAGTCATTCCAATCGAGTTTTATAAGCGATCTCGTATGCCCATAATGCAGTATCTAGTCTTGTAGACCAATCTAATCGATTAGGATTTACAGTTTTTCTAAAATTTTTAATTTCTCGATTAGAAATTTCAGCTAATCCACTGGTTTGTGGATGATAAACAGTTGAAATTTTATGAATAATGTTGAATTTTTCTACTAATTTGTGAATATATTTGTTCCTAAAATGGGATCCTCCGTCAGTTAATCCCCCTCTAGATGGCAGGTTTAAAGATAACCGACGACTCATAGCCGTCAGTCAATATTTAAATATAACTTATGATTTAGTGCGTCGATAATAATAAATAACTATAAAAAAAATGTTGTTGATACCGGTGGTAACGTACCAAAAAAACCAAACATAAACTGTCGCTGGATAGTCAATAATTTACATTATTATCGATGGATAAAACTATCGCTTATTAAGAGAAGGCATTGGTTAACACCAGTCAAATGGTGGGTTCATGTATAATTGACACAATGTAGTCATCAATTAATATCTTTTTTAAAAATGATGGTCTAACTCGTCAGTAATAATTAAATCAATCGGGAAAGATTTATGTTTATAAGAGACAACATATCATGTTTTTATGTCGTCGCAAATTACACAAATCATAATCTGTCGCTACACCATCAGTAAATGGAACTTTTTTCACGAAGCAAATTAAGGTTGTCAGTTTTATCGTAGGTTGTAGCTCATTTTAATGTTTTACCTAGGATATTTAGTTAATAAAAATCTTGAATATATTTCTCTAAAAACGAATATAAGAGTTAAAAAAATTTAAGATATAGTTTTTTAAGCCTATAAATAAGTATAATCATGATGTTGTCATGCAAGCTAAAAAACTACTCAACAAAGGTTTGCAATAAAATTCTATCATTTCTCTTAAAAAATTTCCAACATTTAGTGTTTGAAGCATGTTTAATTAACCATTGGACATTTTACAATTTCAATATGTTAACAATGACCAATTTCAACGCCTTTCTCTCCTTATTCCGATCTTAAATGAAGAAAATTATGAGTTTTAGTCCATCAAAATGAAGAACTATATTTTTAAACAGCAGGCTTCTTTGGCTTCCATACCTGAAACCAACTTTTCCGTGGTAGTTAGCTCCACTAGTTAATTGCACAAATTTGTTCCTCTTATGCTGCATTAAATTGTCAAAATGGGTTTATTTTTCAAAGTATTTATTTTGGGCTCGATAAGCTCAGAAAGTATCACATATAAATCAATTCTCGGAACGAGGAGCAATAGTCTTTTTGTAATTTGGTCGACAGTACTACATTATGTTTCTTAATATCCAGTTTTACTAGGTTTTGTTATTTTCAGTGTTAAGTTGGCAAAGCCTTACTGAATCAGAGCTTGAACTTGGTTCTACGTTATTTGCATTTCTTTTCAATAGAAGGGCCACTAAATTTGTCATTTTCTTTTAGTATCTGTGGTGCAACAATAAGCTATTACTTATTAAGGGATAATGATCCATTTCTTTGATTATTTTATGATAATGATTTATTCCTTTCAAGAGTCCATGAGGTTAATTTTGCGATGGAACTTGAAGAGATTTGTTTATAAAAGTTGCATTTTGTTGTTATTGTGTTGAATTTTCTTGAGTTTGTTCATCCATTTTATTATCTCTTTGAATCATGGAATTCAAGCTAGCAGGCATTTGAACTTGCAATTGATAGAGCTCAGTTTATTTTTCTTTCAGATTAAAATAATGTTTATTGATAAAAAAATTAAGGGTCTGTTTGGTTCATTCATGTTAGCTTTACTAGTATATTCAGTTATGCAAGGCAATTATGTAAGAAAGCGATTCTGAGAAGTGTTGAGTGTCTGTTTAGTTGCGATATGTAGGAAAACATTATGCAAGCATTTTTCGTAAAAATGACCAGACTGTCCCTGTCTGTTAAAACTGTTTGAAATTTATGTTTGTAAGTTGAGACTCATTTTAAAGCGCTAATGTAATTTTTAAGTTTTAAATTATTACAATATATTATTAAAAAGTATCAAAATATATAATTATTACTATTTGCAATGAAATTAAATATTACACTACATTCATTTAAAAAAAATCAACTTTTATAAAATTATTAAAGTTTGTATACAGTATATAAATTATTATTTCTTAAAGTTTATATACATATAAAAACTTTAATAATTTTATAAAGTTTATCATTAATTATTATACACTTTAATAATTTTATCACTAATTATTATCTCATCTTGTTATTTCTTAAACTTTATCACTAATAACTATTAATAATTTTATACACTTTAATAATTTTATCACTAATATATATATATAAACTTTAATAATTTTATAAATATATTAACACTTTACATATCTAATAACTAAAATTTCATGGTTGCATGAATATATTTCTTTCATTTTTAAAAATTAGTGATAAAGATAGTTTTTAATTGAGTTAAGCGATTCAAGATTTATGTAGGTAAATATGAAGCTTTAGGTATATAAAAAATGGTAGAATGTATGTAACTTTCCCTCTATAAGAATTCAAGCCAATATTCTGCAATTTAAAGGCAATGGAATTCAGGCCTGAGGCACTAATGAGATTCTCAGCAAAATGATCACAATGTTGCTGTAATGATGGTAGCTATAAAAGCATGAACCAGAGATGTGAATAATTCATACTAATATATCTCAAAAAATTCATACAGTCCTACAGATGAACATAGAGTCCTCTCAAGCACGTGCTAGTAGCAGTATAGTGAAAAAAACTGTATGAGTATTACAACAACAATTAACACAATAATAATGTTCACTTTAGTTCTAAGTTGCTGTAGCTCCCGTGTCAGACCGTCTCTGGTGAAGCCGTCCACTCCCTAGCATCGGACTCTTGAGAATCAGGTAAACTGTCTGCCCATCGGAAAAAATTGCATTGCTCTGGAATGTTCCGGGGACAGGCATAAAACTTTCGGCGAAAGCTGTGCGGCTGTCGTGATGCCAAAAGAGATGTCTGGAGGCCACAGTGACATAGCACTCGGCGAGAGGTAGCCGACATGCTGGAGCTCATGTCTACCTGAAATGCAAGCAGATATACAACTGAATTAATTTAAGTACCAAATTTTCAAACAAAATGATAATAATAAAGCTAGACAGAAGACAAACATTATTGGAAACAAATCAGTTAATTTTAAGGAAAGTGCTCAACAGAGTGTAAAAGACAAACATAGCACTGCTCAACAGAAGTGTAACAGGGCTCACGATCGACGTACGTATTATAGTATTGCATTATTATATTTACCGCTGCATTTCGCCTACTGCGTCGGACTTCCTCCGGGTCCATGACGGTATAAACTGCACCTTTTAAATAAAACAAGTTACTTTCTATAGAAATCATGAACTAACTAAAACAAACACATGAATTAACTATATTTAGAAAAGAAATAACTTAAAAAATCCATCAATTAAATAGAACTTGTCCAAACAACAACATCACTGACAGTACTAATCATAGATGAAATAAATTTAAGCAGTTCCATATCAAATCACATGGTGCGAAGGTTATAATAATAACGTATGTATTCTAGTCGTCGCTCTTTGCCAAGTGTAGTGAAGAAGTCTCAATGGAGAGAATCTCAGAAGAGGTCGATAGCAAAGTAGAAAAGATCACGATCCCCTGCAATGTCTGGGTCTTCCTCAAGAAGCCTAACGACCTCATGGACATCGGCTTTTTGAACTCTGTGCGGGGCATCATTAGATGATTCCACTAGGAATGAGAGCTGCTCTCTCATAGCTGCAACAGCACTCTTCCTCTTTCTTTCGTTCAGGGGGCGCTTTGTACGGTTTTTTGATTGCATTTCAGTTTGCTCTTACATTCGGATTTCTGCTAAATTGTTTGATAGTTCTACGACCACCTCTTCAGGGGTTGTTGCAAACATTGTTTGGCTAGGGGCAGCTGAATATTTCCCTGTAGCTACCACCCCACCAAACATCCTGTTGAACTTGTCCTCCAATTCTGGTTCTATCCCGACCAATTTGAACTTCTTTGCCGCAGGAAAAATCTGATAAGGATAAAGAATTTTTATTAGAAAATGTGAAATAAAACTGCTAAACATTACAAAAACTAATTCAATAATGTCTTACCGCAAGCCTTTCAGTCCACCATGCTTCTGAAGCAGCAATAGTTCGCTTCGACGGATCCCATCCCAAGCCAGTCGATCCTTTTTCAAAATCATTCCAAAGTTTCCACTCTTTCTTGAGTTGGTCCCATTTATTCTTAAGTTGGAGCCTCTCATAGTCCCTGCCCGTGACCTCTCTAAACTTTGTAACAATGTTTTGCCAAACTTCTTTATTGAAAAAAGAATTTGGCCTATTCCCCTTTTCGACTTTAGATATGCATAGATCACAGAATATCATTTTAATGTCATTCTCCCAAAGTGCATGTGTAGCAACTTCTTTGTTTTTATTAGCAATACTACAAATGTATAGAAACAGTTACATTAAGCAAGATTGGCTACCATATTGAAGGAAATTGAAATAACAGATGCAAAATCTGTTATTTCAATTTTCTATAAACAGATGCTGAAATGCAAAATAATAAAGTAAATGTGATATATAAAGACAGTTGAACACACCAATTTACGTGGTTCGGTCATATTGACCTACGTCCACGAGAAAGGAGTAATATATCTTCATTTATGAAATTTCTAAAATTACATAGATTTTACAAATGGATTGTCAACAGCCCAACCACCCAGAATTTACTGCTAAATCCACCCACTATTACCAAAAACAGCAAAAATTTCCATTCATTCCTTTGGCAACAGCACCTACAACTTATTAAATTCTGCAATTGTAAGTAGGTTGAAGGAAATCACCAAACAAGTCCATTCTCATGCAGGGGATCTCCATTGCAATTACAAGAAGAGCAAACTTTTAAAGAAATGAGACAAAATATAAAGCACTGTAGTAGGAAGACAATATATAAAGCACTGTAGTGAGCATATGGAGTTACAACGAACAGAAATTGCCGTGTAGAAGGAATTGATGGAGTTACAGCAAACATAAATTGTCGTGTATTAGATGCTCATTATCATCAACATATAGAAATTGCCAATGCAGTATATATTTTATCCAATTCAGTCCCAACATAATTTCAATCGCATGTAAAAATCAGAAACAAAACTTTAAAAACCGCCGCAGCTTCAGTATAAATAGGAGCAACCGCAGGTGCAGAAGCAGAAAATCACAGTAAACAAATGCCAATGGATTTACAACAAACTCCACCTATGCTTGCAATCAAAATATTCTAACTACCTTCTGTGTTGAACTACATAACACCTTTATTAGGTGTCTTCCACATCTTAAAAGCAAAATTTCTAATATAAGTAAAACAGGAAAGTGTAAATATTAAATTACCCTTGTGTTTAGCTTCATTCCTACCAAACCGAATGAACCAATAGAATACAACTGAAATGGAAGTAAAGAAAAACCCTCTATCGTAATTCCTTGATCAGTTGTGAAAGCCAACAATGAAATTCAGCTTTATATCATTAACCCTCTTATCGCAGAGATCAAAAGCATTTAACCAGATATCCTTAGCAAAATAACACTTCTCAAAAATAAGCCATTGCTTTCAATAAATCTTTTCAACAACATAAACCAAAATGTAATGATTCTTTAAATAGCTGTTAGGAGCAGTGAAAAAAATTGACCTCAAAATTGTCATGATTCTTTAAATAGCTGTTAGGAGCAACCGCAGGTGCAAAAACTCTATATTGAAGCACAACTATTTGTAATTTGTAGTAGCCATTAAGCTCTAAGAAGGATAAAAACATCACATAACTGGACCTTCTACAGCATAAACATTTTGAACATTTTGTACCATAGAACACAACAGGCATTAGATCCAGATAATGGCATGATAAATTCCTATAATAACAAAAATAAAAACTGCAATAGATCTTCTCTGTATCAGCTTTTAGTAGATAAAATATCAATCACACTTCATAGAATAAAGAAATAAAGCTGCCATAAATCCGGATTCATGCTTCCAACTATTCAAGGTAGAAGATATAACGAAAGATGCTGAAGGAAGGAACGAGAAAGAGGGAGGGAGAAGGAGACAGAGTCTCGAGAGAGAAAGATACCAGTTAGATCGGAGGTATTCGAACTATCGATTCGTTTCTCTGTGGAGAAGTCCAGATCTCGCGAGAAGATCTAGGGCGGAAAAGGAGATCGGGAGCTCAGAGCTCGAGAGCGCGGGCGAGCGAGGGCAACGAAATTTCGGGGCGAAGGGTAAAAGCTGAATGAAATTAGGGGCCGCGGAGTTTATCCCGCGGCCCGCTTTCCCTCGACTTCGCGGTGAAGCACAGCGAATTCTTCGTGAATCGAACCCGCGGCGCTCGAAATTGCGGCGATTTGCCGCGCAGTTGGACAAAAACGCCGAACCAAACGGCCCTTAAGACATGCTGCCAAGGTTATGAAAATTAGAGCAATCATTGAATCAGAAGTAGAAAGTGGTTCATGTTTAAAGGTTAAAGTGGCGTTAACTTAGTGCTTAAATTGGATGAAATACTAATCATTAAATTTGTCAAGTATTAAATCATATAATAGTAATGTACATACATAAAAAATTAAAATAAATATTTAATTTATATAATAATTATGTAATATATAACAAAATTAAAAATAAGTATTTCATGAAATGTAACATGTATACAAGAAATATCCTCTATAGTTTTAAATTTAAGAGTGCTAATTTTATGGTAATTTTTAAATTGTGTTTTATAATTCTAATTGTAATCAAGGAGAAGTGAATTGGGCATAGAGATATTGTTAGGGATATATGGTTTTTATTCATTTTTGCTTAATTAAATTAACTTATTTTCTTCAATTTTTTCATTAAATAATAAAAAATTTACAACTTGGTACAAAATTTTAAATGTTTATTGATAATTTGATTATAATAAATGTTTATTGATATTTTAATACAAAGTTTTAAAAGTTGGTCGTTTCAATGAAACTTGACATGTTCTTAGGTACGTAGTTGCGAATTTTTTATCTTTAAATAAATTTAAAAAAAAACATTAATTATATCCTTAATAAAATTAGTTTATAATATCATTGCAATATAAAACTTATAATATTGGTTTTTTAATGAGGCATTTTTACTTCAATAGTTTTTTGTGGAATTCTTAAAACAACTGTTCTTTCAACTAGGGGAGCAAATGAGCCGAGTTGAGCTGAGCCACTCTTGGTGGGAGCTTAAGCTTAATTAGTTTTATTAAGTTTGAGCTTGGGTACAAGTTTAAATTTATGAGAGTTCGAGCTGATTTACAAGTTAACTAGTTTATTATATAAGAGCAAATAATATTTGTTTAAGGTAGTGCTATAATAAAATGATTATAAGGAATTATTTGATATAAAATATAAATTATTATTTATTTAAACAAGAAAAAATGTTTAAATTTAATATATTTTGAGTATATTTTATATTATTATTTTTTAAAATGATTCAGCTCATAAGCTAACTAGTGTTAGACAAGTACCTAAAAATAATTTTAAGAATTGTTGGCAAATGTCAACAAAAAAAGATAAATCACAAAGTCAAGCTCACCCAATCAGACAATACATCATAACAACAGGTATTTTTTTAGATAGACACACACACCCACACAAGAAGTATAAATCTTATGCAAAATAAATCACAAAGTCAAGCTCACCCAATCAGACAATAAAATTGAACCATAGCTCAAACATTCTACCCTATAACTTGAAAGTGTGAATTCAAATAGGTAGGTTGCGAGGAAGCCACATATAATCGTGCATAGCACCTTCCAATTAGTGTGTTACCACGCTTAGTAACCATAATTTGGAGAAAGTATAGTTTTCCATCCATAAATGGCTTCCTCTTTGCCTTCACCACTCGAGAGAATACCATATACTCCGACTTAGGCAAAACTGCCTTGAAACTTTGTTGGTAATGATTGGCATAATCTTGATTTGCTGCATCCACAGCAAACCTACCAAGTCGCTGCAACCTTTGATTTTGCTTAACATTATGATACCCTTCCCATTGCTTCCTTCTTGCATGTGAAGCCGTTGAAAGTTGCGAGGCTGAAACATCAAAGTAGAAGAAGAGAAGTGTGAATATAATGAAGATTGGATGGATTTCCATGGCCTTAATGTTAAAGAGACTGGTGAGGATGTGAGAGAGGGGCAGATTTTAAGGTAGTGGAAAAGAGGAGGATGTGGAAGTTACACTGCAGATAAATTATATTGCCAGGCTACCAAAATAATGACGCTCAATAAAGCAAAAATATAGTGAAGGCCGGGTGCCTTGCCTTATTGTCAAGTGTTGAGTGAATCATGTTGGATTGAAATTCGCAGTGTTTCTCCTCACCATGCTGCCATTTGTATGTGTCAGGAGTAATGGATACATTGATGTGTATTATGGAAGTCATTTTTAATTTTTTTTTTGTTTTTTTGTTTATTGATATATTGTCCAAGCTTTACTTTTGAAAAATATTATTATTCTAATTTTGAGTAATAGTATTTTTTTAATTAATGTTACTAAGCATCATATTTTTAGTACTTTTTTTAAAAGTAAATGTTTTATTTAATTGTATCTTTGGAGAATGAGCATTTCAATTTAAAAAAAAAAATAGTGATATTTCTTATATGATTTAAGGATTTGAGTTTTATATAAATCAATATTTTGATATGCGCAATGAATTGTAAACATATAACTAAAGTTCATTATAGTGAAAGAAGTTGTATGTTCTTGATATTAGATTATCATCAATATTTTTTATCACTGATCTTTTTACAACAAACTTGTCAGAGTTAAAAGCGAAAACAATAATAGTAAAGAATTTGATAAATATACCTAAAAAAGAATTATTTCAAGCTGATTTCAACAAACATAAATCAACAAGAGTGTTATTCAACTTATTTGCCAAATCCTACCAATTAGAACAAGTTAATAATCTCTTAAGATTAAACATACATACTATACATATATATATATATATATATATATATATATATATATATATATATATATATATATATGCACGCAAACGTGGCATATTGGAAGGTGGCTCTAGACATAAGTTCCCTCTGTCACGGGTTTGAATCCCCTATGGTCGAATTAGCACATATGGGAAAACCGGTATATTAGAGGACGATTTAGTCCAATCCTAAATACTGATTTCCTTTTTAACAAATATATATATATATATATATATATATATATATATATATATATATATATATATATATATATATATATATATAACAAGAATTAATGTGGTTTACGGTGAGGAACTTATGTCGACAATAAGAAACATGTGGCCCTTTTATTCTTTACTCAAATTAATATTATAGGTTGCATTCTATGTACCGTTAAGCCGCAAATCAAGCTATGAATTCAATCTTTCTTATTTAGGATTGAATATTTTATTTAAAAATAAATCTAAGTTTGCTAGATTTCACTGATTTGTAACAGAGGAAGGGGAAGAGATGATCTCAAACCATACTTATGCAATTTGCTTCATGAATTGTTAGACATCTATATCTACCTTATCTCCAAGTTGTTGAGACATTCCTCAAAGCCTGAAGTTCCACTGAAGGAGCTTCTAGCTATGAAAGGACACAATCTATCCTTGCTCGACCACTCCTACATCACGTTCGTAGTGCTTACAAGATATCCATATTGTGATCTTCTCCTTCTTCTTGGTCTCCTAGAACCTTTAGCTCTTCTCAGCACAATGGTTGGTTTACTAACACCTTTTCTGTTCCCATAAAAGCTTTTAATAGGAATACCATCTAAGCTGTATAATTGTCTAAGAAGGCATTAGACGAAATTAGCAATATATAAGTCAATAATTTTTGAATTATTTAAATTTGATTAAGTCAAATACTTAATCTAGAATAATTAATAATCGCCACCATGAATCAAATATTAGACAAACTATATGTCCCTTTTTCTTCCAACACCTTACCCTATAGGTCCTATTACCTGAAGAAGAATTAGGTAGTACTAAAATTTAATTCCAATCACTATCTTAGGAAATTTATTTGTAAGATTCTCTTATATAAACACTTCTATAAAGTCTATAATACCTTGAGCAAGAACAACATTGTTGAATTGTTGATTGATATTAAATGTTTGGTTGTTAATGAAATGCTTGATTTAGTTGAGAAGTTACATTAATAAGTTCTTTTTAGCAATCTTTTTTTAAGGTGATGGTACTTAATGCTAATTTATGTATGTGAGTTTCTAACTTTTTTCGTCACTTAATATCATTCTATTTAAAAATATGAAACAACTTTCAATCTTCTAGAGCACGCAGCTACTGATGTTGTGGCATTTTTATGGTGTAATTTTGATCTCCTACAGTTAGATTATTTTGAAATCAAAAGAGGAGAAAATACCAACCGTTTGAATGCTTTTTGGTTACTTTTTTAGCGTCCTCATGATTAAATATTATGATTTAAATTTAAAAATTATATTCTTTTGGCTCATATTATCACATAAATTCATCAAGTTTTGGTTAAGCTAAGAACTTTCCATTGCAGGTATTAGGAAGCAATTAATGAGAGTTGCTACTGTGTTTATTTAAGCCATAAATTCTCTCCACTGAAGTATTCTTTAAGGGATTGAAATTCCAAGGGATTGAATTGCAACAGTTATAATAGTGTACATCCTTTTATGTCTGTAGTAGTTGAGTGGCCTATTTTTCTACTCAATATATTTATTTGAAGGTTAGAATCACCATCCAAAATCTCAACTTAATAGATTATAGCTTCTGCAAATGCTCTTGTATTGCATTCTTTCATTTCCATTTTTTGTAGAAATTAATCCTAACTATTGCCATTATCATGCCAATTTTAATTGTTTTAGTTTCTTATATTAATTTTCTTAAGAAATTGGGCCAATCATTGAATCAAAGAAGAAAAGGACTCAAATTTTAAAGGTTCAATTAGAGTTAAATTAAGAGTTGAATTGGATGATGCAATAAATAGCAAATTATTTAAGTATTATTTAAATGATGTAATTATAATAATTATAAGAAAATAAATATTTTAATTTTTAGAATAATAATGTAAATATACAACAAAATATCTAAATTTATTGGGGGTTCATTTGATAATTTCTTTTATTATTTGCTTCTCTTAACTTAAATAATATAAAAGGTTTTAAAATAATTTTTTTAATTGCTTTTGAGAGAAAACTACTGCATGAGAAAAAAATTGGTTTTATCAATAGAAAAAATTGGTTTTTTTTTATAAAAAAAGTTTTTGTGAATTCATCAAAATCATCTTTCAAATTTATTTTTTTATCAAAATAAATCCCAACTTTTCTAAATAATCTTCATAGAAATATATATACTCAAACCTCTTATATTAGTTATGAAGAAAAAAAAAAATCAATGATAATATCCTGATTAAATTTTAATCAAGACAAAAATAATATATTTTAGTTTATTTAAAGATTATTTTGACATATTATAAATTAATCAGTTTTTGATATTATAACCATCTCATGAAATAAATTTGTTATATATATATATATATGTATATATATACATATATATATGTATATATATACATATATATATGTATATATATACATATATATATATATATATATATATATATATATAGTAAAGTAGCTCCATTCCCTGAAGTTGTGGTTGGATGAAGAGGTGGGGACAAATGATAGGAGCTAAAAGGTGTTGGTATTGACGTATGGGGGTCTATTTGTTTGGAAGTGTGTCAACGGGGAACCAATGTTCGAGCCAACAAATCAATGATTAATTCATTTTCAACTTAAAAGTTCATGTCCTCAGAAAAAAAAAAAAAGAAAAGAAAAACTTTTTTAATATCATTTTTCTGATGGCACAGTTTTGCAAGCTCAAATTTTGCTTCTATTGACACTTCACTTGTGCATCAGATCATATATACTTCGAGATAATGAAAGTGATGCGATGTGTCAGTCGCACTTCATAAAATTATGTTTATATCTGATCAACTTAGAAAAATCTTGCTATAGTTGAGTACTTGTTCGTTTTGAAGTGGTCTTATTATCAAAATAGGAATGAACATATAATTAAAGCCTTGGCTTGAGGAATTATAAATATAAGTTGCAAAATTGAGCCATTTGCTGTCACCATATTGTTAGGTATTAATCTGCACCATTGAATGAATCAAATGATGAGGTAAACATCAAACTTCTTAAATTAATTTCTAAGTATGGTGTTGAATCTGGAATTGTCCTTTGGAACTACACGTTTTGAGAGTTAGAACTGGAAGGAGTTGAGAGAAAGGAAATATACTATTGAATTATTAGTAGAGAGGCTGAGAAAAAAATTCACATACCTTGTTGTGGTTCCTTTGTTCGTCATTGAGCCACCTATTTATAGGAGGCTTTCATGTACACAATTACAGTAGGGAGAGTGCGATCATGGAAATAGCCCTCAATTACCGAAAGGAGGAAGCAATTATAGAAAAAACTTTCAGTGTAATCAATGTGCTGATTTAATACTAAATTTATATTACAATTCGAATTCAAGTATATCAGTAATCAACTGGTCGACACATTTTGGTTGACCAAGGCGTCAGACCTTGCGGAAACCATTTTTGTCGAGGTATCAACGGTCAGTCGGTCGGTCGGTCTTGTTCGAGTGGCCTTTACAGAGCTTCGTTGGTTGGGACCATTGATAGGCCGACCGGCCAGATTCTCTAAGGGTGGATTTAATTAGTCTGTTAACCTTTCAGATGAACGGTTCATATCAAGTTTCTTGAATTTAATGCTTTGATCATCGTGTTATCATTCTTTGAAATTTGAATGCTTTGAGATTAGTGGTGACAATATCGGTGTGTATATGTTAGTTCCCTGAGTTTTCTCGCTCCTTAATAGTGATAGCTATGATAAGGACTTGGAAATTATTAAACCATATATTCAGTGCATCAAAATCAAGAATTGATTTGAATAATTTACTTTCATTTAGTATGTTCTATAAATAACGTCATGGACTTGGTGTTGCATCCTTAGTCACTAGTTTTCTCCAGCTAGCCAAAATATGTCATGGCTGATGGTACAAGTCGGGTAGAACCCAAAATTCTTGCCAAGGCAGCCTTCTAGGCCTCGATCCCTGTAAAGAAGAAGAAGAGTGTGAGGAATGAACAATGGTTGAGACCGGAACCTAATCCGGTCGACATAGTCGACTCTTCTGATGGCGCTGGAAAACAGTCACCAAAAAAGTTATGTCTGAAAACTCTAGTGTGTGGGCCCGATGTGAACATCATTATCAAGGACCAACAAGTGTTGCTTGCGGCAGGTCTTGAGGGTAGTAGAAGGGAGCTAGAGGGAGCGATGATCATCGTCTCTCCTCAGCCTCCACTATCAGGAGGAGGAGGTACCTCGTTTTGAGAGAGAGAAAAGCTTTTGAAGGCCCTTTTTTCGATGTACAGATTTATGGGTACATAATGCTTTATTTGGACGTTGGCACTTTTTAGCAAATTTATTTTTTAACGTTATCCGAATGCAAATGAATCAGTCAGATCGGTGGGCCGTGAAGATGGTGGGCCTATGAAGGATGTTGCAAAATCCACCCCAGCTGTGGTGGCTAACCTGAAAAGCCGAGCTCATGAAACTTCTGCAATCAATCACATTAGGGAGTGGGGGGGGGCTCCGAGGGTGGGAGGGGCACCGGTCGTTCGACACTTTGCCCGGTACCAACTCTCAATAGGAGCGAGTAGAGTGGTAATTGTCTTCTCCCGGACCCATGGAACAGCAAGAGGGTATGATCAAAGTCTTAGTGGTGTTGGTTGGTTCTTTGGAGGGGGTGGCCTAAGGTTCGGTCGTGGATTCTATGCGGGAGTTATTAGTCCACTAGGCAACCTCAGATTCGGAGGTTATGGCCTTGCTGGGGGAGGTCTCCATCTTGAGAAGCGGGTTGATTGAGGTGGTGCATGAAGTTGGAGTTCTTCGTGAGTTAGCCAATCTGCGCAAGTTCCATTGTGTGGCTAACGTAGACCAGGTTAGGTTAAGTGGAGTGATCATCCTCCAAATGTTGACTCATAGGTGGTATGTGTCAACTAAGGCATCGGAGGACCCATTCATGCAGCACTTTATTCGAGAATTGTAATAATATTATTTGTAATAAAATAGTCTTTTAGTAAATTGGAAGGGATGTTTGGTGTGACACTTATCATTATCTAGCACTTTATTTTGCGTGGCTACACTATAATTAGGCCAAAGGTCCATTTCTTTTTTACTTTATGCTTTCTAGTTTGTTTCTCTGTGTGTTTAGACTTTTCATCTCCTTTCATCTTTTGGCTAACTTTGTCTCTTTGAGATAGCTCCCAAATAGTCCCCCACCCACTTTGGCTCTGTCACGGGTGCCAACCCTTCATTCATAACCGACGACAATGTGAAGGAGCTGCAGAGAAACTATGCCATTCATGAAAGCATCATTCTTCATGGGATGTCAGGTTCGGTGCCAGCGTTAGACGACTTAGGTAGGGATCTCGTCTTCTCTCGATGCCATTTCAACTATGGCCTCCAGATGCCTCTATGTGATGAGCTCTAAAGTATTTTCAATAAATTTAGGGTCATTCCAGTGCAAGTGTTGTCGAACCCCATAGCTGCAATAATGATGTTTATTCTTTTCTATCGTCGGGAGCACATTTTATGGTTTATCGACTTATTCAAGCATTATTATTCATTCAATATCATTAAGGAAGGAGTCGCTATGTTTTCAGCGGGCAAAGAACTCCATCTACTAAAGGTAAAAAATAATATAACGGATTGGAAGAACAATTTTATGGCCAGTTCTTGCTCTGGCGACTGGGGATTCAGATCAAGCTATCGAGCAAGCTATGGATTGACCGAAGTCTCTTCGTTATCTCTTGGTCCCACAGTACATCGTTAAGGGGACAGTTACCCATGTATTGTAGGGCTAGATGACTGAGGAATAGTGGCACATCTCAGATATTGATGAGGTGATCAGGGACAAGGCGGCAAAGGAAAAGCTTGTCGTCAAGCACCGGAAGCAGCAGCGTCTGCCAGGTCACATAATTTTGTAAAAAATGAGGACCCACTTCCTTACTGTGTGGCCTCAAGATACCTCACCTCTTTGTCTGAAACCAACATTGTTATTCAAGATACAGTAACTGATAAGGTTACCACCATCCCTGAAAAATATGGTTCTCATTTTTTGATATAGGAGAAGGTGACGGGAGAACATTTATTTCTGAAGGGATTCTAGATGAAACTGTGGCTGCAGGTCCTTCTTCATCGAAAATTAACATATCACCGACTACCGCCACTGTGCCGGATTCGCAGGGCAGGGCAATGAAAGGATCAGCAACACGTTATGGTCTTGAAATATGATGACCTTTTTTTTGAAGGAAAATGCATTTGTACCTCTTTTTAAAAATATGAGAAAGATTTGTTAGCTTTTTTGCTTATCTGAGTTGGTTTTAATTTAATCGATCATGTGCTCATCTTGTGAGTTGATCTGCCATATGAGTCGGTAGGTCGAGAGATTTTATCAATCCAGTTTGCTCGGGCTGCCTCAAGAGAGACTCACATCTGAGGCAATGTTTGTGACTTGCTGTAGATCTTATTGCGGCATATGACTTTGTTTCATTTGAAGCTAAACCTCAAATTTCATGAATCATGCCCTCGGCGGTTGTTCTTTAATTTTTTTAATGGTTCATTCAATTTCTGTTGTCAATTGGGGGCCTTACCATGTTTACAATCATTTTACGCAACATTCGTTTAAAATATTTCAACTGATTGATTTGCACTAGGTGATATACTTTAAAAATAGCCATTTTTATGCCTTATTATGATTCAATTCTTAAGGATAATATGCTTTAATGAAATGTATTCTTATGTTTTTGGGTGTAGGTGATAAAAAAAGAGTTCAAAAAGGAAAAAGGAGCAAAAAGGTGCAAAAATAGAGATAAAAAAGCAAAGTTGTCAAAATTATAGGCCTGTCGCCTAAGCGCCAGAATTCTGCGCCTAAGCGCCAGTTTGATACAGTAGCAGACAAGATTTTTGACGACTTTGGGAGTTATTTTGACGGTGTTAAGCGGTTATTGGAGCTTCTAGAAGACTGGAAGTTAATCCTAATATATAGGACATGGGATACAATGCATATGGACGCACGGAAATGGTTTTAATCGCGAAGAGGTGCGACCCAAAGTGAAGAGGTGCGAAAACCTGGTTAAAAGAGTCCGGCGCCTAGGCGCCAGATTCCCGCGCCTAGGCGCGACTGTTACCTTCTAGAAGATACATTGTATTTGGACGAATTTTGAAGAGGTGCCTTAAGCAACCCCTGGTTAAATTCAGAGCTCCATAAATAGGAGCCCATTCTACAAAGAAAATCGCACCCTATAGTCTCTTTCACCCCTTCTTTCATCTTTAGTCCCCAAGCACTATATTCCATCCAATTATTTGAGGGAGCCACCTTCTTTATTATTTAGTGAGTTTATTTTGAGTGTTAAGTGTAAGATTATTAGTGTTGTTGCTGGTGAAGTCTTTTATCATCGCATTGGAGTCAGTAGGAGTCAGTAGATCACTTGAAGGAACATCCCAGATAAGTATTTGTAACTTGGTTCAAAGTTTTATAAATATATTTTGTTGTATGAATTCAATGTATTCTGAGTAGTTAGATTTCTTTCTCCTTTCAATTATGAAAAGATAATAAAATAATTAAACTTTAGTGGAGAATTTAACTTAAAATATTTATAAAAATTATGATGATATTAATACCTGATCTTAGTTTACTTTTTAAATTGACCATTTAAATTGTTAAAATGTGTTGAAGAATTCTGAGATCTATCCGGAGATGAGTTCTTAACTAGTAGATATCACATGAATCCTTAGGTAATCGCAGGCTATACACGGGTTATTTAAGGTGAAGTGCAAATATATAGGAAGATATGATTTATTGGGAGTAGAATTCATTAGTTTTTAGAGTGACAAACTAAATTCTAATAATTTGGTTTATAGATAGGGAACGGGTCACTGGTAGGGCCTACCATAGCCACCTTTGGACATCTAGTAGTGTGAGCCTATATTAACCCATTATACTAATAAAATTTCTCAAACCGATCTATAGATTAGTCAATGTTCTTTATGCCTGGACCAAAGGGTAAAGAATATGAATGCTTCTATTTGACACAATACTATAATCTAAATTCTCCACAAAAAGGGTAATTATTCTAAAAATATTGGATTAGTTGAAAAGGAGAAAGTTGTTTTATTTATACCTGCATTAATATTTATTGCTTACTTACATTTAGTATTAATTTCATTAAATCTAAAATCTAAACTTTAAAAAGAAAAAAAATAAGAAAAATCATTTTTAATTTGAAAAATCTAAAAATATAACTTAATATTCTAAAAAATCTTCCCTGTGAGATCGATAACTAGGACTCCACTAGAGCCATGTATTACTTGATACGATATGTATACTTGCGTTTGTAATTGTGACTTTTACAAATTATAATCTAAACATAAAATTCATAAACTCTTTCATAAGTAAAATCGCATCAAGTGTTTGGCACCGCTGTCAGTGATTAAATCTTCAAGTAGTGGTATCAAATTCTTGCATTTGAAAGTATACATATAGCTTTTTCAGGCTAAGTCACGCATCAAGTTTTTGGCACCGTTGCCGGGGAAGATTAGGAATGTAAGTAAGAAAGTTATAAAGACATTTTTAAATTTAAATATAATTTATACACTTTTATTTCTTTTAAAATACCAAAAATATATAAAAATATATATATATTAAAAATAAAAATACAAAAAAAAAAGATTTTAATTTTATGCGTAGTTCTGGATCGGAAGGATTATTACCTTTTGATTCGGAATTAGAAAGAACAATTAAAAGAATTAAAAAAGGAAAACAAATTCAAAAATATCAGGAAATAACTAACTTACATAACAATAATCAAAATCCAAAAGAAATTATTGAACAAAATATTTATAAACCATTAAGGTATTATGCAAATCCTACAGCCGATGAACTTCATCTTAGTATTCAAATGCCAGCTGTAGATGCCAACTCTTTTGAGCTTAAACCTTCTATTATTCAAATGATTCAAAATAATCAATTTGGAGGAATACCTAATGAGGATCCAAATTTACACCTTGCTAGTTTTTTAGAAATTTATGCTAGCTTTAAATATAATAATGTTTCCGATGATGCTATTAGGCTTAAACTCTTTTCTTTTTCCTTAAAAGATAAATAAAAAATGTGGCTTAATTCATTAACAACTTGTTTTTTTTAAACATAGGCAGATATGACACAAAAATTTCTTGCTAAATATTTTCCTCCTTCTAAAACTGCTAAATTAAGAAATGATATAACTTCTTTTACACAATTTGATGGAGAAACAATTTATGAAGCTTAGGAAGGATTTAAAAAATTATTAAGAAAATGTTCTCATCATGCTTTTCCAGATTGGTTAATTATTCAAACATTTTATAGTGGACTTATTGGATCACTTAGATCTATTATTGATGTTGTTGCTGGTGGTTCTTTAATGGCTAAGACATTTGAAGAAGCTTATACCTTAATTGAAGAAATGACTAATAATAATTTTCAATGGACTTTTGAAAGGGTTAATCGTAAAAGAATGGCAAGTATTTAAGATAATGAAGCCTTTTCTATTTTAGCTTCACAAGTGGCTGCGATATCTAAGAAATTAGATAATTTTGCTATTAATATATCGCATGTAAGTAATGATAATTCTGCAAATACTGATGATTCTCAAATAATGGAAACTTTGCAAGCTATTGCTAGTAAAACTAATAACCCTTATTCTAATTATTATAATCCTGGTTGGAAAATCATCCTAATTTTAATTGGAATAATGGACATCAACAATGGAGTAATAATCAAGTTAATTCAAATTGGAACAATAAAGGAAATTCAAACTTTAGACCAACTTACTCTCCTGGTTTTAATAATCAACAGAAAAAGTTATCTATAGAAGAATTAATCTTGCAACTAAGTAATCAGATACAAAGTCAAAACACTGTTAATTGTAATATTGACAATCAGATGGGTCAAACTGCTAATTTTTTTAATTATAGTCCTTAAGGAACACTACCTAGCAATGTTGAAATTAATCCTAAAGAAACTGGGAAAGAACATGAACAAGTAAAAGCTGTACAACTTAGAAGCGGAAAGGAATTAAAAGACAAAATTCAGAATGAAATTGAAAAAGAGAGAGAGGTAGAAGAAATTGAAAAACCTAAAGATACTCTTTCTCCAAGTAAAGATCAGACTGTAATTCCTATTGAAGTGGAAGTTGAAAGACCACCACCACCTTTTCCTCAAATATTAAAATAACAAAAGCTTGACCATCAATTTTCTAAGTTTTTGGAGATTTTTAAGAAACTTACAATCAACATTCATTTTGCTGAAGCGTTGGAACAAATGCCAAGCTATGCAAAATTTATGAAGGATATTTTAAGTAAGAAAAATAAATTTGAAGCTTATGAAACTGTTCCATTAAGTGAAGAATGTAGTGCAATAATTCAGAAGAAACTACCTCAGAAACTTAAAGATCCTGGAAGTTTCACTATACCATGTGCTATTGGAAAAAAATTTTGTGAAAAAGCCTTACGTGATTTAGGAGCTAGTATTAATCTCATGCCATTTTCAATCTTTCGAAGGTTAGATTTAGGAGAGATTTGTCCCACCACTGTAACCCTTCAGTTAGTTGATCAATCTATCACTTATCCTTAAGGAGTTATAAAAGATTTTCTTGTTAAGATAGATAAATTTATCTTTCCTATGATTTCATTGTGCTAGATATGGAAGAAGACAAAGAAATACCTATTATTTTAAGGAGACCTTTTCTAGCTACTGGACGTGTTATGATTGACGTGCAAAAAGAAGAATTAACAATGAGAGTTAATGATCAAGAGATAAAATTTAATTTTCTGAAATCAATGAGGTATCCTGATAAAGAAAAATGCTATCAAATGGATATTTTTGATTATATAATTGAAAAACATTATCAAGAAAAATGTAAGGTCATTTCTGAAGATAAAAATGATGAATCTGTATTATATAATGAGCCATTAACTGAAGAAATTGAAAAAGTAAATGAAGAAAAATTATCTAAAGGAACTCATTATATTCATGAAAATTGGGAAATTTTAGACACAACTAAAAATGATATACTTTTACCCTCAATTGAAAAAGCCCCAGAACTGGAATTAAAAATGTTACCTGCACCTTTAAAGTACTCATTTCTTGGAAATTCATTAATTTTACTTGTAATTATATCTTCAAAACTAAGCAAAGATCAAGAAGAAAAATTAATAGGAGTTTTAAAGAATTATAAGAAAGCTTTTGGTTGGACTATTGTAGATATAAAAGGAATAAGTCCTTCAATCTGTATGCATAAGAGTTTAATGGAAGAAAATTGTAAACCCATTATTGAACCTCAAAGAAGATTGAACCCAATTATGAAAGAGGTTGTAAAGAAAGAGATTTTGAAATGGTTAGATGCTAGAATTATTTATCCTATTTTGGATAGCCAATGGGTGTGTCCAATTCATTGTGTTCCGAAGAAAGGAGTAACTGTCATTGTTAATGATAAATATGAATTAATCCCAACAAGACAAGTTACTGGATGACGAATTTGCATCGATTATGGAAAATTAAATAACGCCACTAGAAAGGATCATTTTCCTTTACCTTTCTTGGATTAAATGTTGGATAAATTAGCTGGACACTCATATTTCTGTTTTCTGGATGGATATTCTGGTTATCATCAATTACCTGTTGCTCCCGAGGACCAAGAGAAAACAATATTTACATGTCCTTATGGAACATTTGTCTTTAGAAGAATGCCTTTCGGTTTATGCAATGCACCTATAACTTTTCAAAGATGTATGATGTCAATATTTTGTGATCTAATCGATAAAGAAATTGAAGTATTTGTGGACAATTTTTCAGTATTTGGAACTTCTTTTGAATCTTGCTTAGAAAATATAACAAAAGTTTTGAAGAGATGCGAAGAAACAAATTCAGTTATAAACTGGGAAAAATGCAATTTATGGTTACAGAAGGAATTGTACTTGGACATAAAATTTCAAAAATATGAATGGAAGTTGATCAGACAAAAGTGAAAATTATTGTTGAACTTCAACCACCTAATACCGTTACTGATGTGAGAAGTTTTCTGGGTCATGCTGGATTTTATAGGAGATATATAAAGAATTTTTCTAAAATTGCTAAACCTCTTTGCCATTTATTGGAAAAAGAAGCTAAATTTGAATTTAATGAAGATTGTATAAATGCATTCAATATTTTAAAAGAAAAATTAATCACTGCACCTGTTATTGTTGCACCTGATTGGAATAAATCTTTTGAATTAATGTGTGATGCAAGTGATTATGCAATTGGAGCTGTATTGAGACAAAAATATGAGAAAATTTTTAAAGTTATCTACTATGCTAGCAAAACTCTTAATGAAACTCAAAGAAATTACACTACTACTGAAAAAGAGCTTTTAGCAATAGTATATGCCTTTGATAAATTTAGACCATAGCTTCTTGGAACAAAATGTATCATACATACTGATCATTCTGCTATTAAGTATTTAATATCTAAGAAAGATGCTAAACCGAGAATGATTAGATGGGTTTTACTTTTACAAGAATTTGATTTTGAAATTGTGAATAGAAAAGGAACTGAATACAAATTTCTGATCATTTATCGAGAATAAAAAATAATAATGAGAAGATTTATGAAGAAAATTGTTGAACTCATTTTTATTGAGTCAATACCTTTTGACCTAAATAGTCAACTTTGGTCAAAACGGTCAAACCAGACCTATTGACCAACCTTGTTGACCCAATAGGTCACCCTTTCGACCTAAAAAGTCAACTTTGGTCAAAATGATCAAACCAGACCCAATGACCAACCCTGTTGACCTAGTAGGTCACCCTTTTGACCTAAAAAGTCAACTTTGGTTAAAATGGTCAAACCAGACCCAATGACCAACCCTGTTGACCCAATATGTCACCCTTTTGACCCAAAAAGTTAACTTTGGTCAAAATGGTCAAACCAGACCCAATGACCAACCCTGTTGACCCAAGAGTCACCCTTTTGACCTAAAAAGTTAACTTTGGTCAAAATGGTCAAACCAGACCCAATGACCAACCCTGTTGACCCAATTGGTCACCCTTTCGACCAAAAAAGTCAACTTTGGTCAAAATGGTCAAACCAGACCCAATACTAACCCTGTTGACCCAATAGGTTACCCTTTTGACCTAAAAAGTTAACTTTGGTCAAAATAGTCAAACCAGACCCAATGACCAACCTCGTTGACCTAATAGGTCACCCTTTGACCTAAAAAGTCAACTTTGGTCGGAATGGTCAAACCGGATCTAATGACCGACCACGTTGACCCGATTGGTCACCCTTTTGACCAAAAAGTCAACTTTGGTCAAAATGGTCAAACCAGACCCAATGACCAACCCTGTTGACCCAATAGGTCACCCTTTTGACACAAAAAGTCAACTTTGGTTAAAATAGTCAAACCAGACCCTATGACCAACCCTGTTGACCCAATAGGTCACCCTTTTGACCCAAAAGGTTAACTTTGGTCAAAATGGTCAAACCAGACCCAATGACCAACCCTGTTGACCTAATAGGTCACCCTTTTGACATAAAAAGTCAACTTTGGTCAAAATGGTCAAACTAGACCCAATGACCAACCCTGTTGACCCAATAGGTCACCCTTTTGACCTAAAAAGTCAACTTTTGTCAAAATGATCAATTCAGACCCAATGATCAACCCTCTTGACCCAATAGGTCACCCTTTTGACCCAAAAAGTTAATTTTGGTCAAAATGGTCAAACCAGACCCAATGACCAACCCTGTTGACCCAATTGGTTACCCATTTGACCTAAAAGTCAACTTTGGTCAAAATGGTCAAACCAGACCCAATGACCAACCCTGTTGACCCAATAGGTCACCCTTTTGACCTAAAAAGTAAACTTTGGTCAAAATGGTCAAACCAGACCCAATGACCAATCCTGTTGACCCAATAGGTCACCCTTTTGACCTAAAAAGTCAACTTTGGTCAAAATGATCAATCTAGACCCAATGATCAACCCTATTGATCCCATAGGTTAACCTTTTTGCCCAATGGGTAAACTCTGGTTAATTTTTGACTAAATAATCAATTATTGACCTAATGACATGATTAATACCCCAAAATGTCAAGAATTAATCAAATAATTAACTTTAAAATTATTTTGATTTATTAATTTAACTAATGATTTAATTTTCAATTGACATAATTAATTAAAATGAAAATTAAATTAAAAATTATAAAATGATAAAATACTCCAAAAAGAAATAAAAATGACAAAATTAATCAAATAATTAATTTCAAAATTATTTTGATTAATTAAATGACTAATGATTTAATTTTTTTAATTAATGACATAATTAATTAAAAAAAAAAATAAATTAAAAGGACATCAAATTCAATTTCAAATCCAAAATGACATAAAAATTAATCAAATAATTACCCCAATATTATTTTGATTAATTAATTAACAAATAATATAATTTCTAATATTTTAACTAATTAAATAATTAGTTAAAATAAAAATATAACTAAAAGACATAAAATGAGACCAAATTTAATGACATGAAATTTAATCAAATAATTAATTTGAAATTATTTTCAATTAATAATTGATTAATAAAATAATTTACAAAATTTTATTTAATGACATAATTAATTAAAATTAAAAAGGGCATAAAATGGAATTTTAACCCATGAAACCATGATTTTTAAAAAAATTCCAAATATCTTTATTACATCATAAATGACCTCATCCATGGATTATTCATGACTCATGAGACTTATTAAGTGTAGGTTAATACTTTAAAATAACCGATAAACCATGGTTAAAAAAGGTAATCATGAGAGAAAATGAGGTGTCATCCTCTCATGAAATTACAATTTGAGGTGGCTCATCCTCATGAACTCACCAATAAAAATTAGACACCAATTAAACCCACATGAGTAACATCCTTAACCATGGTTATAACCAAATTTTAAGAATTTTGCATGAGAAAAATATGTGTCACCTTCTCATCTAAACCTTAAATGAGATGTTGGAAGGGGGAGGGCTCACTCTCATGACTCATCCTTCACCTCTTAAACCACCCAATGGAGGGGAGACAAGAGGCTAACTCATCCTACACCTTGGTTAAGAGCCATCATGACTAAGGCTTGCATGAGATGAGTAAGGGGCTTATGTGTCACCATTTCCTCAAATAGAGCAAATCACCCTAAATGCCATCTAGGGGAGGTGGATTCAACATGATTTGCCTAGCCAAATCCACCTCACAATGGACCCAATGGGGCCAAGACAAGAGCCTAACTCCAAATCCTCACCATAGTTAAACCTATGAGGGCTAGGCTAGGACTATCATTACCCTAGCCTAAAACTATACTAAAATAATAATAGGAGAGTTAAAACCTTCCCCAAGTGAATGGAAACAAGTTAAAGCCAGTCATAAACTCCCCATGGCTATAAAAACCCATACCCGAACCCTCATGGAAGAAGAAAAAAATTGGTAGAGACCCATAGGCTGCTCAAACCACTTGGTCCCCAACATAAAAATTCTTCCCAAGAACCTTAACAATCTATCCCAACCAAACCCAAGCCATAGGGTTAGCCCAATAAGGTCAATTTGATCAAAATCCAAAATCAGCCCAAATTAGCCACTTTCTCAAAATTCTCTTCCAAGGTTAAGTTTACAACCAAATTGGAGCAGCAAAGATCTTCCTTGGGAGTCCTAGAAGCCAACCATAAGGTCTGATCAAGCTTGATACTTGTAGCTAAGGTATGGAATTATTTTTCCCAAAATAATTCATGTTTTTGAAATATCATGGGTTATTCTAGCCCAGAAATGTATCATCACTATATGGATACATTCTACATGTTTAGATGATTCCATAGGCTAAAAAATAACTCAATTAGTTGAGAAATGAGTTAGATATTAATCTTTGAAGTTTAACAGTTCAGAATTTTTTTGAATTAAAAAGGGATTTATCTTCCCGCTCTTCGACGCGTATTTTCTGGAATTAATAAATTCCAGAAAATCTTAAAATTTCAAAAATTAATATCTTTTGATCCAGAGATCACAAAATAAAATGAAAATACATCTGGAAAGTTCTTGAAGAGAGGAAAATTATGAGACCAAAATCATAATTTTATTCTCAATATTTAATTTTTCAATAATTAATTTCTCTCTGAAGTAATTTAATTATTAAAAGATAATTATAATTCCAAAAATTATGAAATTTTTACAGAATTATCCTCCAGTTATGACACACATATCCTGATTTTCCCAAGGACAGAAAAAAGTCTTTAGGATATTCCTCTTTAATTTCTAAGCTACTTTGTAATTATTTATAATTATAAAAATTAGAAATTAAGGAAAAAATTGAAAATGACTAGAAATTTTAGGGTAACAGAAAATAACCCTAGAAAAATAATTTTTAAGTCATTAAATAATTTTAAATGATATCTCAAAATTTTAGGATTAAAATCCATTATTAATTAATAAAATCATAAAAATCATCTTTTTATAACTTAGCCTATTTTCTTTAATAGTCTAAGTTTAAAATAAGTCTAGTCCATACTAGACTTATGACAAACTTCAATTAAGTCTAAAATGATAAGTTAGACTTAATAAATTCTAATTAGGTTTAAGACACCATTTAAACCTACTTAATTAAAGTTAAACCTTAATCTCATTAAGCTTAACTAATTAAAACATGAGTAAGTCTAAAATGACAAATTAGACTTAATAAAACCCAAATTAGGCCTAAGACATCAATTAGACCTAATTAAACTAAGTTAGACCCTAACCACATTAGGTTCATCTTAATAAACCCTAATTAGGCCTAAGACATCAATTAGACCTAATTAAACCAAGTTAGACCCTAACCACATTAGGTTCATCTTAATAAACCCTAATTAGGCCTAAGACACCAATTAGACCTAATTAAACCAAGTTAGACCCTAACCACATTATGGTTAACTTAATAAACCCTAATTATGCCTAAGACATCAATTAGACCTAATTAAACCAAGTTAGACCCTAACCACATTAGGTTTAACTTAATAAACCATAATTAGGTTTGAAACATCAATTAGACCTAATTAAAAAAAGTTAGACCCTAACCACATTAGGTTCAACTTAATAAACCCTAATTAGGCCTAAGACACCAATTAGACCTTATTAAACCATGTTAGACCCTAACCACATTAGGTTTGACTTAATAAACCCTAATTAGGCCTAAGACACCAATTAGACCTAATTAAACCAAGTTAGACCCTAACCACATTAAGTTTAACTTAATAAACCCTAATTAGGCCTAAGACACCAATTAGACCTAATTAAACCAAGTTAGACCCTAACCACATTAGGTTTAACTTAATAAACCCTAATTAGGCCTAAGACACCAATTAGACCTAATTAAACCAAGTTAGACCCTAACCACATTAGGTTTAATTTAATAAACCCTAATTAGGCCTAAGGCACCAATTAGAACTAATTAAACCAAGTTAGACCCTAACCACATTAGGTTTAACTTAATAAACCCTAATTAGGCCTAAGACAACAATTAGACCTAATTAAAACAAGTTAGACCCTAACCACATTAGGTTTAACTTAATAAACCCTAATTAGGCCTAAGACATCAATTAGACCTAATTAAACCAAGTTAGATCTTAACCACATTAAGTTTAACTTATTAAACCCCAATTAGGTCTAAGACACCATTTAGACCAAATTGAACCAAGTTAAACCTTAATCATTTTAAGTTTAACTTAATAAACCCTAATTATGTCTAAGACATCAATTAGACCCCATTAAAATTTGTTAAACCTTAATCACATTAGGTTTAACACCATAAACCTTAATTATGTCTAATCTAATTTGACTTGATTAACCCTTAAGCTTTACTTAAATTAGGCTTAAGTTACCTCTAAACCGTAATTAAGTCTAATCTAATTAGACTTGATTAACCCCTAAGCTTCACTTAAATTAGGCTTAAGCAACCTCTAAACTCAAATTAAGTCTAATCTAATTAATCCTTAAGCACTATTTATAATAGACTTAAGTAATCTATTAACCTTAATTAAACATAACTAAATTATGTTACATCAATCCCTAAATTTTAGGTTTAACCCACATTGAACCTTACTTAACTTAAACTTAACCTAACTTGAGTCCCACCTCACTTGAACTCAAGTTAACCTAAAACCTTATGTTCAACCCACATTGAACCTAACTTAACTTAAACTTAACCTAACTTTAGTCCAACCTCACTTGAACTCAAGTTAACCTAAAAACCTTAGGTTCAACCCAGATTGAACCTAACTTAACTTAAACTTAAACTAACTTGAGTCCAACCTCACTTGAACTCAAGTTAACCTAAAACCTTAGGTTCAACCCACATTGAACCTAACTTAACTTAAGCTTAACCAAACTTGAGTCCAACCTAACTTGAACTCAAGTTAACCTAAAACCTTAGGTTCAATCCATATTGAATCTAACTTAAACTTAACCAAACTTGAGTCCAACCTAACTTGAACTCAAGTTAACCTAAAACCTTAGGTTCAATCCATATTGAACCTAACCTAAATTTAACCAAACTTGGATCCAACTTAACTTGAACTCAAGTTAACCTAAACATTAGGTTTAACCCATATTGAACGTAACTTAACTCAAGTTAACCTAAACTTAAGTTCAACCCACATTGAACTTAAGTCGATCTTGAGTCTAGGTTCAACCTAACTTGAACTTAACTTGAACTCAAGTCAAACCTTAACATAAGTTCGACCCATGTTGAACCTAAGTCGACTTTAAGTCTAGGTTCAATTTAACTTGAACCTAACTTAACCCAAGTCAAAACCTTAACTTAAGTGCAATCCATATTGAACTTAAGTCAACTTTAAACCTATGTTCAGCCTAACCTGGATCTTACTTAATCTAAAACTCAAACCTTAATTTAAGTTCAACCCGTATTGAACTTAAGTAGACCTTAAGTCAAGAATCACACTAACTTGAACCTAACTTAACTTAAGTTAAATCCTAAGTTGAGTTCAACTCATATTGAACTTAATTCAACTTTAATTCTAATTAAATCATTAAACCTTAATTAATTAATGTTTAAATTAGCAAACCATGATTAAGTCTAATTCATTAGACTTAATATCTAAACAAATCTCAGCTAAATCAAATTAGACTTAATTAAAACTTAAGCCTTACCTAAAAAGGACTTAAATGGTCTGCAATTCTAATTAAGTCTAATTTATTAGACTTAATTAACCTTTAAGTCCCGTTTAAACAAAGCTTAAAACTTAATTAGGTCTATTCTAAACCAAACCTTCGAACTTAAGTTCAAACATACATGAACTCAAGTTAATTATATTCAATCAACATGAACTCAAGTTAATTAGATTTAATCAACATTGAATCTAACTTAGGTTCAACTAGACATGAACCCTAGTTAATTCAATTAATATTGAATCTAACTTTCAACCTTCTAACTTAAGTTCAGACAAACATAAACTCAAAATCAACATAAATTTGATATTTTAAACATCTCATCAAACAAGACCGACATAAATTTGACACTTCAAAAATTTAATCAACAAAATCGACATAAATTAGACATTCCAAACACTTAATTGACAAAATCGACATAAATTTGATATTGCAAACATGAATTGACATAATCGACATAAATTTGACATTTCAAATAAAATTTGACATAAAATTGACAAAATTTGACAAACATCGAAATCAATCGAATATTCCAAATGACATTTGACATTAATTGATATGATTTATAATAAACCAACATTCAAAATCAAAACATCCTACAGAATTCTGAGATAATGAATGTGACACTATTTCTGACAATGTTTTCTTTGCAGGATGAAGACAAGTTTCGTTTAGGTTTCATTTGCATGTTATAGGGTGTGCTAACTGTGTTTTGAAGGACGACATGGAAAACAAAACCAAAACTTTTAGGATAGCCATCAAACATAACATTTTCAAAAAAATAAAACAATGATATGGAAAACAAAACTAAAACTTTTAGGATAGCCATCAAACATAACATTTCAACAAAACAAAACAATGACATGGAAAACAAAACCAAAACTTTTAAGATAGTCACCAAACATAATATTTTCAACAAAACAAAACAACGACATGGAAAACAAAGCAAAAAAAGTGATAAATATGACATAACATTTAGGAGTGATAGTGGGTACATCTCTCCTTAAAAGTAAAATTTTAGAAAACAAATGATCGACATTAATCAGAAATTTTCTTGAACAATTAAAAATTGTTTAAGATGTAATTAACTATAGAAGCTTGCTTCTATAGGAGATCTAAAAGAACCTACGATAGAAATCTCTGGTTTTTCATGATTTTCTTTATATGAAAATTCTAGGATATGTTATTTTAGAATATTTTCATATAAGGATTATCATAAACATCCTTTTCTCCTATTAGTCTTAAATTCTTCAAATCCTTCATAGGATTTATAGGGATAAAATTAGGCTAATGTTAGACAAAATGGGGACTCCTCAACATTGACATCCACCCCTCTCTTTTCATAGTCACCAAGAGATTTTTGGCGACTCCGCTGGGGATTGATCTTTCTTCTTATCTTTTGTCATCGTTTTTTTTCATTCCAAATTTTAAAATAAATTCCTAGTTTATAAATAAGTCAATAATTTTCATTTTTCTTGAAATTTCAGAAAAAAAATTGCAATGGATTCTCCGAATTCAATCTTTTCTTATTTTCAAGACTTCAACATACCAATAGAGGAAGATCCTTCCTTTATCAAAATGATTATGGATTATTTAGTGAAACAAAATTTACATTAGATAATCCATATCAGACTGATATACAATCTTTTGAAGAATTTGACCTGCAACCTTATCAAGACTTTCTAAATTTTACAGAAGATCCACTTGAGTATATACTTGAAGAACCTTATACCTTCGAGGAAATGAAAAGACAAGCTGATAGGAAAGGAAAACAAATTTATAAGGAAGATGATGTTCCACCATCGCTATGTATGAAGTTGGATCTTGTTCAAAGAACATTCATAAAACTCCTTCATTCAAAAGAAAGAAAAGGTGGGACGAAAATGATAATTTTGAAACACCTGAATTTCAACAGAACATTTTTGGAAACCCTTTTTTTTTAGAAGAGAATCAATATATTCCAATTCCTGTTGAATACACTGATAATTCCTTTCAACCTAAAATCTCTCCTTCAATTCGTGCTATATATTCAAGTGGTTTAAAATTAGCACTTAAAAGATAGATGTTCACTATCTAAATTATTGAACAAATGGGGTCATGGCATTTCCAACACTACGAAAAGGAGAATTTTAGCAATGAAAGAATCCTTACTATCAAGAAATTGCCATCAATCTCAACCTGCAAACACGTGTTCGAGTGCCGCAAAATTCCGACCGGGCCCTAGAATAGAAGACTTGGTAGTCACAAATGACAAAACTAGATATGATTTAATCGATGTCGATGCGAAGATACAACTGCTAAGATGCCTGGATTCGGTCCAAATGCTACAAAAGCAAATCGTCTTTACACAGTTACGATACACCACCCCAAAATTCCCGTTCGTACTTAAAAATAACGTATGGAGACGAAAATCAGCCCGAAAGAAATTCGTATACCACCAACACTCCCGCAAATAGTTCACAAGAAGAAACTTGCAAAAAAATATTCTACAAAATCAATTAAGAAAGATCAAGAAATTAAAAATGATATTAAACAAATTTCGCAGCAAAGGAAGAAAGATACTTCGATAGTGTGCGGCTTATTTTTTTTTTTTATTTATTTTTAGGTCGTGTTTTATTTTGAGACAGTCGCCTCACTGCAATCTCGAATTTTTAATTTAATTAAAATAAATAATTAAAAGTAGTATTTGATTTTTAAAATAATTTTAAATTTGAAGGTTTTAAGATATGAGATTAAACCGATCTCCACATCCTAAATAGTTTATATAAACGAGCACCGCACCACAAACTGTGTGTACCTATCCCTAAGATGTACACACCTGCTGATGGTGGGCTTCGATTAAATAAACTAGAAGATTAGCCGATATCCGTTTTCGTCCGTGAACCAATTTTATAAGCCGACAAGTTTCCCCGCTTAATATGAAAACATTAAACAGGTTTATATTACTCCGGTTCTTTAAATTCCCTATAAGGGCAAGCCCCTATAGTTAATTACATCTTAAGTGACGGAATCACCTAAGAAAACTCTCGATAATAATCAATGATTCTGCTTCTCAAGAATTTCAAAGTTTAAGGTTTTCAAAGATTGAATTTTGGAATTTCAATAGAATGGATCAAATTTGGAACATTTTGTTTTGTGAATCCAAAGAAGAAAGGTAGAGAAATCACCGATTCGGCGGAACCGATACCGACTATCCTATCGTTTCGCTTCGAATTCTAGGAAAGTCCTGTATTGCCGTATTTAGTATTTCAATCTCGCCAATTTTAAATTAATTGCCCTATTTGTATGATAAAATCAAACAAATAGCCTAGAAAATGGAGGTTTATGTCGTATCTGACGACTACCCTAATCCCAAGCACGGTTAGTACTTAATTCCGCAATGCAAATGCCTAACGAAGAGTCGAGGATTTATGCCGCACTGTGCAAGCTACCTCGAAATCCTATGGCTTTGTTGTTTTAATTCTAAGAAGATTTTGCTGAAGTAGGTTTAAGTTTTGTCGACGACGATGACCGTGCCGCCCACCATGCCCAAGCTCCTTGTTGTCAGCAGAGGTTTAGTTTTAGAAATCATAAATCAGGGGATGAGAGAAGTGTTTTGGTTGTGAGAAAATCTTAATTTCCAAGCGTTTTTTATGTTTTATTTAAAACAAATCTTAAAGTTGATTATAACGACAATCGTTAAGATCCCACTCGGCTCCATCCTTCCGCATCATTATTTTTATCGGATTCACTTACCCGTATGAATTCCGTTAAACTCAACTCGAATGAGTTCCACACTTTCATTTGCATCACCGCGGGAAATCCCGTTAGCAACACGTAGGTTACATCATCCGAGGTATTCCCGATCATCCAATGTGACGTTTTAATTTAGTTGTAATTGTAGTTTTTGTGTTCTCGTTTGTGATTAAATTTTGAGCGTTTTATATTTTCAAATGTCATGGGCGTGAATTTGTCTTGCAATGACTTTTAACTTAGTTTTGGTTTCAGCTTTAGGGACTATCCCAAAGGTGTGGGTTTTCATGCACGCTGTTTTATCATGCAAGAAAAGTAAATGTATCATAATAAAGTAAATTGCAAGAAAGTAAATCAAGTAATAAAATAAAAGCGTACCTTTCAGGTCTTCCCGTCATCCCAAGCCGCACTTAAAACACAATTGTAATATTTAAGCAAGCCTCAGTAAAGCTGTGGGAAAAGGTTATGGTTTTCTACCACCCTAATCCTATAGCTACCAACTCCTATGACGTCTAAAGTTCTTTGCTTTACTGGAGGACGATTTTCTTCATCAAAGCAGATTAATTAAGTCCAATCGTTTTATAATATCCTATCATATCGAGGAAGTGCTTAAGAAGAATCTTAAACATCTTTTCAATATTTTCCAGGATTGTTTTAAGTCCAAATGAATTTAATTATATAAATGAATCGATCGTCCGAGGTTTTCAAGTCTTTGTTAATTTGCCTGAACTAGACATCTGAATATCCTTATGAGTGAAGTGACACTTCATTTAATGTTTTATTTGGTGAGCTATAATAACTAAAGCTTTCAAGTGGTAAGTTAGTATTCAAATGATTTGGTTTAAGTTAAAGAGTTTAAATTTGGAATAATGTTGTTCAAGTTGTTTTTATATTTAATTTCTTTTATGTCTTGTGATGTTATATTTAATTTAACTTAATTTAATCGAGTTTTAATTTACTAACATGGGTCAATTTAATTTGATTTCGGTGTTTAATTAATTTGATTTTGATTTAACTTTAATTTAATTATTTAATTTAATTTAATTTAATTTTAATTATTTAATTTAATTTAATTTAATCGTTTAATTTAATTTAATTTAATTTTAATTAATTTAATTTAATTGCTTAATTTAATTTAATTTAATTTTAATTAATTTAATTTAATCGTTTAATTTAATTTAATTTAATTATTTAATTTAATTTAATTTAATTTTTAAATTTAATCTAATTTAATTTATCTTTAATTTACTTTATTTTTAATTTTAATCAAATTAAGTTTTTTAATATTTTAATTGAAATATCATTTAATTAAAAATTGAGTATTAAGCCGATATAATTAATTCTAGGATTTTTAAATTAAAGAATAAATCTCTTCCTAATAAAGATCCCTTTATTTTAATAATTCCAATTTTATTATTCTTCCAAATTTAATCTATTATTTAATTAAAGTTTAATCATTTTAAAATTATTTAATGGGTTTCTACCCTTTAATTATTTAAATTTCAATCATCCAAATCGGGACAGATCAAATATTTTACTTTGCTGACATTTTTTATTAAACCTAAAGTTTTAATTAAGGATTAAAGATTTTAATTACCATTTTACCCTTTAAGCTTAATAATTTCATAACTCACTAAATTGAACTCAAATGAACTTGAAATTTTATGTGACTTTACTCATATGTCAATAAAGCATACGAGTTATAAAATGTGATTTTTTCTTCGTATTTAATTTATTTATATAATTATTTTTGGTGGAAAATAGAGATTTTCAAGGAAAAATTCGATAACATGACCAAGGAAAAGTTTCGTCCTTAAGAAAATTAGGGGACATTCCTAATGACTGCAGTAAGACTTTGACTAATTTCAGCATTTTTCGAATTATATTATTTTTATTATAATTATTTTGAGTTTTGGAGTGTTAATTAATTTAAAAATAAGATAAATGTTGAAAAATGGATTTGTATTTTTCAAAAAATCTCTCTGATATCAAGGAAACTGTAGAATCAAATTTTGGTAATTTTCTGATTTTTCTATGATTTATAATCATTATTTTAGTGAAAATGCTAGAAAATACATTTTTTTAATTTTAAAATTACCCTAAAATTTTTAAAATTTAATATCTCTTCAAATAGACTTAGGAAAAATGTGGATTTGTTCCTAAGTGATTAAAATTCAAAATGTGACATTTTGGTGAATTTTATTATTTTTGTGGATTTTTATTATTTTTTAATTATTAAAAATATTAAAATATTATTAAAAATCAACTTTTCTTTTAAAATTGAAATTTTAATTTTCTTAGATTCCCTTGACATCGTAGAGGCTCCAAAACCAATTTGGTGAATTTTTAAAAAATATTTTAAAAGTTATGAATTTTTAAAGTTTTTAAAATCATTAAGCCGACTTAATCAACCCAATTAATGGGGGCTAACCAAACAATCGACTTCAAATTTTATTATGGATTCCTCTGATCCTAGCCACGTGAGAATCGATTTCAAGTCAATTTGATGCCTGGTTAACTCTAATTAATTAAAGACCTATTTTAGGTGTTTAAGCCAATTAGGGTTAATCCGAGTGAATTAACTCAAGTCCTATTTTTCCTAGATTCCTCTCATTATAAAGGAATATCACCAACATTTCTAGAATTTATTTCACAACATGCTAATTTTGGAATTAAAATACTCAAAACAGCAACATGCATTTGAAAATAAATAACTTTTCATTGTAGATGGCTCCTCCACCTCGGAAAATCTGTGTGAATGTTCCTGCTCCGTAGGCTTCAGTGTTTCTCCTATGGTCTCATGCCAATGCGGTTCATTATATAAATATAAATAAATACAGATATAAATAAACCACAAAAAGAAAAATAACAAATGTTACTTTTCTGTTACTAGCTCCTCCTCCTGCCCACCGAGCAAGAGGGTATTTTTATTTTATTTCAGATTTTTCTGCTACGTAGAGATATGAATTTTCAAGTTTAGTGGAATTAAATAAATAGAAAAATACCCTAATCTCTATTTATCCACGCGCGCCGCGTCAACTCCTCGGCAGCTCCGAACGCACACGCGGCCGCGCTCCCATTCGACGCCGCCACCCGAGTCGCCACCTCGGCCCCGCGGTTCTCGTACCGTCTCCCCGGTCCGACGCAACTCGGCCGTCCGCGCGCGCGTGTATCGAATGGACCCGCATCCGTTCATCGTCCCCAAGTGTTCTCACCCGAGAGCCGTCCACACTAAATCCCCAAGATCTCACTCGATTCTCACGGATTTTCATGTTCTTATGTTTGATGGATTCGTCTAAGAGACGAACACATCTATACGCTAACATGCATTGAAACCAGCATTTGAAATGGAGAACTTCCGTAAGCTCGGGATGACGAGCACCCATACCTTAGCTCGCAGAAGTGCGGCTTCAACTTCGAGAGTTGTTGCACCTTCGACTGTCCCGCAAGCTCCGCATGAAGTCTCCCTGTCCGTGAATCGCCTAGCTATGAGCACGGCGCCCGATCACAAAGCTCTCTTCGAGTATCGGAGCAACCGGTGGCCCGAGATTGGCTGTCGGGAAACTTCTCCTCTCGTCCAAAGAAGGTAGACCAACACCCGAGGATTTACTCACTGCGGCAAAGTGTCCTGTTTCGGTGGAATTTCCCGCCGAGAAATCAAGCTCGTCGTCGGGATTAAAGTAAATCGACACCTGGGATCAACTCGCTCTAAGGATTATGAAGGGTTTGAAACAATTTTGCGTAGTTTCCGGCAAGGTTTGTGCTCGTCTCCCTCATGGCCGAGAGGCGCGAGTTTAACAGCTGGTTTGGGCTCTGTGGAGAGTTATGGCTCGGGATCACTCGCTCTCGGTGAGGAGAAGATCACACACTACCAGACTGGGTGTACCAAGAAGTGAGAATTTCAATGTCACCACATGCGAGCTCTCGGCCATGGTGTTTTCCACGTGGCCTCAGGCTGTACGCCGGCTGTGCATGTCACCCCTCAAGGTCGTGGCCGTGGCCGGAGGTTTGTGCAATCAATCGCTTATGGACATGTGTAAAGGCTTGGATCCAAAGTGGAGTGGGGCATGGCTAATTTGGACTCCAAATGGGTCAACCCATTTGGGCTAGGTGCACCACCCAAGGCTCGTTTAGCCGAGGAGAAAGTGATTCTGGATCGCCCGATTGGCAAATAAGTCACAATCCAAGTACAATTAGGCTTAAGCATGTATTTAAGAATCATGTAAGCGGTTAACCACCTTGCATATGGAAAGAGCTCCCTCCTTTTGCCCAAAATGGCATGGTGACATGTAAAGAGGCTCTCATGGCTCGCATATGGCTTATGTACGGCTCCATGTAATCGCACATTTGGTTTTGGGAAAAGTAAAGTCAATTTCATGGAAATGGATTTAAGGAAAATTTCGTATTTAGGGGCGATTTGGCATGAGGCTTGATTTGGAATTATTTGATGATGAATTTAGGACTTAGGGATGATTTTAATTGAAAGTATGGGATGAGGGGAAATGTCAGCGGGCTCTCGGAAGAATTTCGGGGCTTTTTCAAAGGGTTTAGATGGCTTTTAAGATGGATTAGGAAAGTGGGCTCGAATTTTAAAATGGATTTTGGGATGAAATTTTGTAAAGAGGTTGGGCCAAATAATTATTGGGTTTAGCTCATGGATGTGTCATGAGTGACTTGAAGCAAATTTGGGGTAGTTTGGACTTGAATTGGGTTGATTTAATTCTTTTGAATGGGCCAATGTAGGTCAAATTGGGCTAACTTCAAGCCAATGTTGGGCTAGGGTTGAAATTGGATAAAATAAATATTAAGAAATGTTTATGGGAGTGTTTCAAAGAGGTTTTGGCTTTTAAGGCTTTAATTTTGAGGTTCGGGGCTCATTTCGGGGTTAGATCTGGGTTTAGGTCAAAATTGGGCTTTTTGATTTCCTTGGGGTTGAATTTGAGTGGGGTTTGGGTCAAAATCTTGGGCAAATCATGTTAGTGTTTTGTTTATGAGGATGTTAAGGAAGGTTTAGAAAAGATTTGGGGTTAATTGGAGTTGAATTGGGTTAGTTTGGGCTAAGTTTGGGTCATGGGTCCAAATTCGGGCTTTAAGGCCCAAAGTGAAATCGATCCAAAATGTCAATCAAATTGACTTGGATTTGGTCTAAATTGGTATTGGGAATGTTGAATTGAGTTTTGAATTGAATTGGACCAAAATTGGGGTCAATTGGGTATGTTTGGTTTGACATCTGGGTCCACTTTCGTTGCATTTCAGTCAATTTGGGGGTTTTGACAAAAGTAGGTAAATTGACAAAATTGGCCTATGGTGTAGTTGAGAAATGAACAATATTTGGGATTTTCTGGAATTTTCTGGAGTTTTCTGAATTTTTGGATTTTAGGCCAAGAAGGGTATTTCTGGGTATTTGGAGGGTATTGGGGGGTTTTCTTTGAATTTCGGTATTTTTGGGTATGGATGATCAATTTGAGTGATGTGGAGGTGTTTTGGGATTGATTTTTTGGAAAATTTTAGGTAATTTGGAGATTTTGCAAAAATTTGGCATCGTTGGCTGCAGCTAGCAGGTATGTCCTTGGGTCAAAATTGGTACTCTGGGGGAAATTAAGATTGGGTGAATTTGGGGTGGGGTGAAATCATTTTTAATAGCCATGAAGCCATTTCAAGCCCATATGAGCCATGAAAGGACTCATTTCCGAGGCATTCACTATGTTGTTCCTAACCCTCTCGGCCCAAGGGTTGTGCTACACCATCCATGGAATCACCTACACGGAGTCGTAGAGGTCAAGTTGGGTGTTGTGTGTGGTTTTAGGAAGTGTGGAAATGTAGTGTAAGGTAGTGTGTCACCCCTTCACTGCATCTTCAGCCACCCGTGCGCCTCCAAGGGGCCAAAGAGTCCTATAGAACCTCATCCTTTAAACTTCCATATTCGATTTCAACCCTCTAGGTGATTAGTCTATAGTCAGTTTCAAGGAGTTTGTGGAGTTTAGAAGTGGTTTGAATTCTAAAAGGCGGGTCCCAATTCTAGTCCTCTAAGATAGTCAAAGGAAAGGCCTAAGGCTAGATCCTAAGCACTAAAAAGAAGAAAAGGAAGACCTCATCAAAAATGAGGTCAACAAATGGACCCCTACTGTGTGTGGTGAGCCGACGCGAGCACACCGCGCGTATCGGTGCTGACCGAAGCGATCAACGAAACCACCACGATGTCCAAGTGACGAACTTGTGACGAAGTGTATGAGTTTTCGCCTTGGGAGGTCAAGAGCACTGAACCCAGATTCCCGAACTCGCCTCGTGGAAAGAAAAAGGAGGTGAATCCCAAATCACATGATCCGAGGGAATTTCGATTTAGATTTTATTTTGCTTCAATTTATGTTTTGATGTGTGAGTTTAAATTTTAGTTCGAGCCTCAATTTAGATCGGGGTTTCGTCAAACACTCGAGGGATTCGATTTGAAATGAAAATAGATTTTGAGGTTTGCATGTAACATCTCCAACCCCCGAAAGAAAATCGAATTGATTAGATTGAATCGTTGCAATGAGAAGATATCTCGGTGAAAGCAAGGAAGTTGGATGTAAAACTTTTAACCTCAAGAGTTTGATTTTGATGTATTTCATTGCGATAAGGAAATGATCCTAAAGCAATGTGCACTGGATGTAAAAACTTCGACCCAAAAGGTTCGAATTTGATGGATTGAAGGCAAAAGGGAAAGAATCCTAAAGGGGTGGCGGGCAATGGATGTAAAATCCCTCGACCCAAAAAGTTTGAATTTTGATGTATTTCAAAGGCAATAAATGAAGAGAACTTGAAGTAAATACAAATTTCTGCATAAACTTTCGACCAAAAGTTTGAATTTCGATGTATTTCAAAGGTAACAGAAGAGAATCCTAAAGCAAAGGCACTGATGTAAAACTGACCCAAAAAGTTTTGAATTTTGATGTATTTCGGTTGCAATAGGAAGAGAATCAGTTAAAGGTACTGGGATGTAAAATCCTCGACTCAAAAGTTTGAATTTTGATCTGATTGAGACTCAACTGGAAAGATTGAATTGGAAATTGAAATTGAAGGATGAGTTTGAACTCGATTGAAATTTGATTTAAGATTTGATTTGAAATTTGAAAGATCAAGTTTGAACCTGATCGAGATCGGATTTAGATTTGATTGGAGGTTCGATTCGGGAAGTTCGAAGGATAGAATTTGATTTTGAAGTTCAAAAGATTGAAATTTGATTCGGAATTGGAAAGATTGAATTCCGAGATTTGTGTTGATTTCGTTTATCTTTTAATGGTTCAAATTTTTTATTTGTTGTTTATTTAATGTTCATGTGAACTTGGTGTTTCGTCATTTTTCGTATTTTTTTTAGAAAGTTTTCTTTATTCTCTTTTTTTCTTTTCTGTTTTCTTTGCTCAAGTTCATTTAACTTTAATGGCGTTTCCCAACTTCAATTTGCACAAAAGAGGTGAAGGCCAAAAACGTGACATGGTCACTTTTATTCCAATCATGTTGAAAATACGTCGTACAACTCGATCCGGAATATATTTCATACAATCCATGTGTACTCAAACTAGACTTGCATGACCTTGCTGATCCATCAAAAGAATCATCGTCAAAAATCCATATCCGAATAGTGAGGTACATGGTCAATAACATCACCTTCCAAGCCATCCGGCAAGGATGCCGGATGTACATCAGAGGTGCGATATTTCCCATGTAACTCACAGCTCGTAAGGCCTGAGGTTCTCTGGGCTCCTGGATTCGGGTTGAAATGGTGGCAGCATTTTGCCGTCGTCCATCCTCCCGAAAGTAACCGAGATTCGCTCCACCGGCACCCCGGGTATGCAATGCTTTGCGATATTCGCTCCGTTACCTTGCGCATCATGACTAACCCACCGTAAAGGTATCTTTACCGGCCCCTGGACCCGCCCGGCCTCGCTATCCGAGGTCGATCCGAACATGATGTTGCACTCATTCAAGAAAGAGACTCGCAAAGGTCCGACGAAGTCGTGGTGATCAATATGGGGTATGCAACAATCTCTGCTTGTAGATGTTGATAATGCAACCTATTGGGTATGCAACTGGCCGCGCACTCCCTCCGGCATGTTATCAATCTTTTCACCATTTCGATAACTAATGGCACGTGATCTACTTGCCCATGACGAAGTATCCCCCGGTGGGTTTCCCTTCCCCGTCTTCAAAGAAAGTTGTAGCAAGATCCGCATTGTATCGTGATTCTTCCTTCCCCGGCATCCATCTCCTGGGGTTCCGAGTAGCGTGTTTTCCTCAGCGGCCTGCCGCCCATTCTTTTCAGATCCCGATGGCCACTCCACGATTTGCTGTTGTTCATACTCCGAGAATACGTCGTGTGTAGCTCGAGGCCTTCTAGTATGTTGATTCTTCTTTCCTTTAATTCTCTCGAAGTATTCGAAAGTTTTCTTTTCAAATAGCCCCGCATTCTCTCCTACTCGTATTCCGAATGATCTCGCATGGCGAGGCCTCGTGACATATTGTGATACAAGGGTTCGATCCCTTCACGTTCCCCTCGCATACCTTGGCCTCAGGGATGATGCCCGTCGACATCCCCGGCCGTCGGCACGTCGCCTGGCGCACCGCCGCGGTTCCCCATCCGTGGCGCGGCAGCCTTCTTCTTTCCGATCTTCCGGAGATTTCCCCCGGTTCTTTCGTTATTCTAGAGCCGGCCTCCTTTCTTCGTGTTCCCGGTGAACCGGTGTCCTTTGAAATGTGTGCGCGGCATCGCCACTGCCTCATCGCGCGGTCCGCGCCTAGTTTTGTTAACATTTTACGGATGCGGCGATTCTATTTCTTCGTTGCGCGGTCATGAGAGCAGCCCTCCGAACTTCTTGAATCTCTCGCGGCTGCGCCGACAAGCCTCGCCCTCCGCCGTAGCGTTGACTACGACGATTTTCTTGTCTTCTTCTTGCTCGCTTTTCTCTTGTTGGTTGATCGGTGGCTCGGGCCACCCACTTTCATCACTCTGCCTCGCCGGTAGTTCTTCTCGGTTAACTGGGACCCAGTCACTTTCCCTCAGACCGGGGGGACCGCCGGTGCGAAATCCGAGTCAATCTCGATTATCGCTCCATCTTTCACCCTCTTTTCATCGAGTGCAAGGCTTACGCCATTCTTAAAGTTCAAGACCAACCGCCTCCGTTCGACATTTCCCCCGCGAAAGACAAGGAAAAGGATCAAAATAGACTAAGAACAAGAACATTAAGAAAAAATGTTTATTAAAGATACATTTTTTATTATTCTTATATTTTGAAATTTAATGGCATCATGATAAGATCCGGAAGAGATTCGATTTTGAAAAAGAAACAAGGAAAACTTAATCATCATGATTTTATTTATCTTAGCACATTTTATCATTTTGCCCGACCTTAATCACAAGTAATTATTTCACCCGTGTTTCTTAGGATGAAGAATTCATTCCTTCGAAACATCATGTAGCGTAATATTTTTTCAAGTATCGTCCGTTGACTGGAAGCATATGTCGTTCTCCCCGCAATTCACTAAATGAAAGAGGGAACCTCCCCGAGTATACTCGCTTCAACCACAAACTAGCTCTTCCCAAGTGGGTTCAAATTTTCTCCTCCCTATCTTGCGGTGTGCAAGAATAGGTCTCTTAAGAACGAGAACTAAGTCACCAACCTCAAGGTTCTCAAGACCCCGCCTTGTCATGGCCTTCGAACCATCTTAGCTTCGGCATAGCTCTAAATTGCCGCGCCGCAAGTCTTTTCCCTTCCAAGCTTTCTAATCTTTCGAGTCGTAGTCCGGCGTTTTCTTCGTCGTGATCTTGTTTGCAATTGCAATTCCCGAGAAGGAAGCCGAACCTCTAAAGGTAACACCGCTTCGGACCCATACACCAGAACAGAAGGTGTAGCTTCTGTGGAGTTCCGAAGGTTGTCCGTAGGCCCATAAGGCTTCTAACAATTTCTCGTGCCAATTCTCTTATTATCGTCCAGGTTTTCTTTAAGATTTGAACGAGAGTTTTATTAAAAGCCTCGCCGAGCCGTTTGCTCTCGGGGTAGTAAATCGTCGAGCACGGCCAGCCGATTCCGTGTCTCCCTATTGAAATTGTTGATTTGTGTGCTTCGAATGCCGACCCACATCCGAGATGATCCCGCGCGGCACTCCGAAACGTAGACAACTTGGTTCTTGAAAATCAGAAGACGTGGTGTGCTTTCACTTCTCTAAGGAACTGCCCGCCCACTCGAAAAGTAATCCGTAGCCGCAAGAATGAAACGATGTCCTTTTGAAGATGGTGGTTCTATCAGACTCCACTATATTCGTGCCCCAACATTCAAATGGCCACGACGCAATTGTCAGTGTAGCACATTCGGGAGGTTGACAGAACCACCCGCGCACTCGGCATTGCGAGCGCCTGCCATTTTCATGCTAGCCGTCATCATCGAGGGCCAAGAGGTACCCCAGTCTTTTAATTTTCATCTTCATCTTTGGACCCGACTCCGTGAGCTTAACACAGTAGTCCCCGAATGACCCTTTAACAATTTCACGGGCCTCGCACCCGCTAGGGCACCTTAGCCACATTCGATCAAAAGACCTTCGTATAATGTGTTGTTTATTAATGCGTATCGCAGTTCTTTTCTTGATTCCATGGCCAGCGACCTATCGTCCGGGTAGCTTTCTTCGTTTGCAGTAATTCATCAATGGTCGTCGCCAATCGTGTTTTCTCGTCACTACCGCAACCGATTCTTTTTCTTTTGCCGATTTGTGTACCGTGTCTATGTCGAGCCGTGATAGGACCCGACGTCCGTGAACTGACACTTCCACCGATTCATCTTGCAAACAAAATTCTTTTTGCGAGACGGGCTAAAGCATCCGCTAAAGCATTCTCTAGAATTTTAGATTGTCACATTTGGAATCTGCCCAGTCACCGTATGGCATAATCGAAGTACCGTTCGAGTCTTTGCCAGTGGCCTCGTATTGTCCGGCGATCCGTCGAATGATTAACCGTGAACTCCCCGTAGATGTTGATGTCGCATTCCCATTTGAATGGTTAATTCCAATCCCGTTATGAGGGCTTCGTATTCCCGCTTCGTTGAGCCTGTACACGGTTCGTCAAGTGGTAGGAGTATCTTAACATCCCCCGCTCCGTGTTATAAAGATTAGCCCGATTCCGCCACGGCACTATCACTTGCGATTCTTCGTCTTTGTGTGCTGAAGATGCCCTCGCCGAAATACACCCCAACGTCGATCATCGTGGTCTTCTAGGCTCATTATTTGTCTATCCGCATCATCATCGAGAGGAGATTCGGTCAGAAGGGTGTGGGCCGCGAGAAGTCCGCTAAGACTTGTCCCTTTACGGCACGCGAGGCACGAAAGCAGTATCGAATTGCAATAATATCATTGACCATCCGGCAAGTCCGCCGAAAGTGTTGGACGAGTCATCAAGCATTGCAATGGATTAAACTTCGAGATCAAAGCTGACCTTATGAGAAAGCATGTACGTTCGAGCTTTTTAGCTAAGACTGGGCCAAACAATGCTTTTCAATTGCGGGATATTCCACTTCCGTCGGAAGTAAACGACGGCTTAAGTAGTAAAGAGCATTTTCTTTACCCTCATCATTGACCTGGGCCATCAGGCTCCGGGTGGGAGTCGTCTAGAGCCGCGGTGTAAAGTATCACGTCCAATTCGAGACCGTGGCCGCTAAGACAGAGGTGTCATTAAATATTGTTTAATTTCTTCGAAGGCCTTCGGCATTTCTCTTCCCAAATAAATTTGCGTCCTTTAACTAGTGCCGAGAAAGGTCGACACCTACCCGACAGTTTGAGATAAAGCGTCAAGATATGCCACCTTCCCCTTGAAAAGATCGTAGTTTCGTTTTAAGGTTTTCTGGGATAACAGATTTCTAAGATGGCTTTAATCTTCTCCTGTCGATTTCAATTCCACGATGTTCGACAACGAATCCTAAGAATTTCCCAGGTGACGCCGAAGGCGCATTTTAAGGGATTCATCTTAAGGTTAAATTGTCTTAATCGTTCGAAAACAATTCTCAAATCATACGTGGTTTTCCTTCACTTTCGTCATGACGACATCGTCCACGTAGCATTCGACTTGATGGTGGATGAGATCATCAAAAATTCTTGTCATTGCTCTTTGGTAGGTTGCTCCCGCGTTCTTCGACGTCCGAATGGCATCACCGTGTAAAGAAACACTCCGATCGGCGTTCGAATGCCGTGTTTTCATCTTCCGGAGCCATTTTTATCCGTCGTATCCCGAAGATCCATCCATGAATGAGAATATTTCATGTGTCGAAGCAATATCGATCATCGCTCTGAATTGGTAGAGGAATTCATCTTTCGGACATGCCTCATGAATCTTCCGAAGTCCACACAAATTTCCGGAGCTCACCATTCTTCTTCTCGATCGGCACCACGTTGGCGCTAAGTCGGGTATTGTTCTTTCACTGACAAATTTAGCGTCTATTGCTTTTAACTCGGCTATGACTTGTTGTTCGATTTCTAGACGCATTCTTCCGGACCTTGTCCGATCGACGTGCTAGATCTACTCCCAGCTTGGCTGACCGCAACCTCCGGAGCTAATCCCCGCATTTCATCGTAAGTCGAAGCAAAACAAATTCCAATTCCATTAACAATTCGATTATTTCTTCTGAGTCTTCTTTGTTGAGTAAGGAGTTAACAAAGGTAGGTCTGTGCTCTTCGCTAGTACCTAAGTTAACTTCCATTAATTCACTATCGTTGTGGATTTAATTTCTTCTTCGAATTCGGTGGAGCGTCTACTCAGAATCTTCGAGTTCGTCCGTAGTTTCCATGCAGCTTTCATCGGACTCGTTATCAAATCAAGCGAAATTCGCATCGTCAACCGACCCCATCAAAAGCGAATCCGAGTCCATACTTCTAATCGTGAGGATCACTTTGTTATTCCATAACTTTTCAAAATGCTGTGATCGCCTTTTGTCCATCGTCGAGGTAAGAAACCACGTTGAATTAAATTTTCAACACAGGAGAGTACCACTCAAAAGGTAATTCCATTAATTCTCGATGAAGTGACATCTTCGAATTGTACATTATTTTCGCTTTTGAGGAAGAAGCACCACGGTAGCACTCGTTGACGTGTTTCAAGCATCGTCACCAGCACTTCGACCTCCATACCCTCGATCTTATTGAATGATCTGTTGTGTCATGGTGATGTACGTAGTGGTTAATCTTCTCGTACATCGATTTGTATTCTTCGTTCTTTTTCATCTTCGAGGGAGATCTTGTATTGCGGCTTCTTTCGACTTATCAAGGTCGCTTCTTTGCCGTATTTCTTTTTCCTCTTCGAACTATCTTCCCAATCAACATTGAGCTACCGGTTTCTTCGTCCAATCGTCTTAGTGTCTCTACCACGCCGTCCCCGCCGACCCTGATGCGAGTCGGTGGAGAAACCTTCACCATCTCGCCGAAGGGAGCGGTGAGGATCATGACTGTAACTCGTGTTCTTCGTTGTCCCGAACTTTCTTGCTTCATTTTACAGGTATCTCGAGAAGATTGTTTTCGCTGCAGACAATAAGCGCATCTTCATGGATTCCAATTTCATGTACCTGAGAATGGTTGTGCTTCCTTGATGCACTCTGCTCCCCTCCATCGTAATACTTCGATGCACCGGTGTAGAGATGATGGTACCATCCCGTTTTCATGGTCCATGGTCGGCCTAAAAGAGAGCGTCGAACGACGTTTCGAATCGATTATACAGCCTCATGCTGTCTTGCGCAACCACCGCTTCCTTACCGCAGCGTTTATTGACCCGAGGGCTCTTTCTCCTTCTGGCCAATCCTCTTAATAACATTTTGTCGGCTCCCGAGCTCACGAGCATCAATTTCCAAGTATGCTAGTGTTCGAAGACCCATTATATCGATCGGGATGCTCCCGGATCCACCAATACTCCTCGAGAGCGTAAACTTCCCAATTGTAACCGAAATGTACAACGGCTCTGGCCAGGATCTCATTGTCCCAAGTAGTAGTCATTGTCCGTGAAGGTGACACCTCGCCGTTCCTTTAACGAGCAAACTCATCTAAGGAATCTCGCCATTCGAGCGAAGCAAATTTCCCATCAAGTAAGGCCTCGACGAAAGCTTCTCATCTCCTTCGATAAGATGAGAGCATCGTAGATGCTCGGGCCGCCGGTAGTTTCCTAAGATGGGCTAGCACGTTGTAGTCCACTTTGTTCTCCGCGTCCCGTTTCTCTTCGACCCGGTATTTCTTCATTGCCGTGCTCTTCGAACAACCACCGCTTCCTTTCGTCTTGACTCCATTCTGGAGCAGAACAACTTTTCCACTTTAGGTCAATTTCTATAATTTCTTCGAATCTAAAAGATTTAGGTTTGCCGGTGTCTCCTCCCGAATCGGAATGACCGGCCTTTCCGGATTATCTTCCAAACTGGGCCGAACTCTATCGTAACCGGAGCTCCTCAAACTCGTATAGATCCGTTGCTTCGTCGAACTCGTAGCCTCCTGATGGATGCCTTCTTCGTCATTTTGATCGTCGAGATCATGTATACCCAGAATTGTTGTTGGTATCGAAATCGACGCCCGGATTGTCGCTAGTTACGAATCGTTAGAAATGCTCAAAACGTAGCCAACGCCATCACCCTTATCATTATACGATCCCACCGAAGTGAGCAAAGATAATCATACAAATCGAGGTTCGTACTCTTCTCCCCGAATCGAGCAACTATCCCAGATGTTGCTCTCAGTCTAGCCTTAGAATCTCGGTCCCCTCTTCTTCGTCAATTTTCTTCTTCTCTTCGATGTCTCCTCGTCGAGGCCGTTCTTCATCGCAAGTGATAAGCATTCGGCTTACTGTGTCTCGAACTCGAATTGAAGTCGCACCGAAGCGGTTCGGATGTTGTCTAAAATCTTCTTCGAAGATCTCGTCCAGCGGTAGTCCATCCATCGTCGCCAGATAGGGATCTACTCCGAATGACGGGATCGGCTGGAGATACCGACTCGAACCTCCTTCGTGGTTCCTTCATGTACTCCTTCGGGATTGTTATATTTCCTTTCCGAAGGCTTCGTCGTCGAGCCAACTTTCAAGGTAATGCAACTTTCATCTTGTGCCCAAGCATCCGATGAAAAGTTGGGATCACCTTTTCGTTGACTTCCTCTGTCTTTCAGGCTCCTGTACCGGAAACTGAGCTTTATTGCCACGAACATCTTTGCATCAGTTTCATTTCAACGGATATTCTCTGCCGTAAGCTCCTCAATGTACGTTATGACGAGGACGGCTGTCGATATCATGAGACGATCGATATCGGACCGGGGTTGCTGGGTAATTTTGTTGTGGTTGCTGCGGTCAGTTTCCGGTGGTATTTCAGACGGCTGTTTCATTTTCATTAACTCGCAACGACTCCTGCATTTCTTTCAAAGTCTTCACCGCTTCGCTTGTCCGTCTTGGCTTGCGCAAACGAATTGCTTCGCCTTCTTACAAGCTTCCGGCCTTGCTTAACAACTTCTCAAAAGTCTTAATAGTGAATCCCTGAGGAGAAGTGCTATCGGCCGTGAATGCTTTCTAAGCAAGATGCCGACCGCATGTTGTTCTGCAATGGGTTCACACTTCATGCTTAAGTTTCTCCATCGAAGTATGTAATCCACTGTGCTCTCTCATTCGGCCTTTGTTTCTCTACCACTAAATCACCTATAGTGATGTGGTGCCGAGCTCCGGCAAATCGCTTAATGAAGAGGCTCTCTAGCTCGGTAGTCTTGCCGCATCCGCTTGCACCCCGCATTGGCCTGCCGAAGGCGATCCCCGATGACCGCTAACAAACTCGTCGGAAGAGTAGCGCATCGCTCCCGCCGGCATTGCAACAACCGGCACGAAAGTGTGCAACATGCCGTCGGGGTTCCCGGTTCCGTCGAAGGTCTTAAACAGAGGTGGTACGGGGTTCTCGGGGTATCGTGACGTCGTCGACCCCTTCCTCCAAGGTCTACCCGTCCGAATAGATGTCCCGTTCTTCGATTGTGCTAGGGCTTCTCGCACCTTGCCGTTCTACCAAGTTCTTGATATCCTTTTCAGGGATCATACTTTGTGTTGTATCCTTTTCACTCGGTCATCCCATTGACGGATGTAATTTCCTTCCTCCGTCTACGAGGTGAATGACTTCGGGGGGTGTCTCTCTATGGTTGTACTTGACTTTTGAGAGTGGCTAGAGCTATGGCCATCTCTTCCATCCTTTCCTTTCGCCATTTGAGCGATCGTCGTCCTTTTCCCGAAGCCGTCTTCATCGCTCCGTTCCCTTCCTTCGGCGGTCAGAGCACGCGAGAAGATGATGAAGCTCGTGTCTCAACCATGTTGATTTCGCATATTCGTTGTCCATGAATTCCGATGAGTCGATCTCATCTCCGAACTTTTCTTCTCTTTCTTTCGCCAACCGCTCTGATGTCGGTTCTCAACTTTTCCACAAGATCTTCAGCGAGCTTTCAAGCAGATTCGTTGTCATGCCATTATTGCCGGTCCTTTTTCACGAGTCTCCTTCATCGGCAAGAAGACTTTCTTCGTATTCCAAAACACGAGACTTTCTTTCTCGGGCCGCCGTTTCCCGCCCAATCGCCCCGTAGTGGGACGCCACACCATCCTTCTAGCCAGCGAAGGTTCATGACTGCATGTTCTATCGGGCCAAATGTCGGCGTTTATCCTCCCTAATCCGTAACCCCGATACTACGACAAAGCAAGCAACCCTTCATTCTCTTGCTCGCTTTTCTATCATGACGGCGGGCTCCCACGGGGGCCCAAGACGGATTTGACCGGCACCCGTCCCATCCTTCGTAGAATTTCCGACATCGGCGCTTTTCCTTCTTTGCTGCCTTTTCTACCAAAGCTCGGTAGCCGAGCAAATCCGCGTAGTTCTAGTTCTTTTCGCGCTATCGCGGCATGCGGGTCGAGGTAATGTGGCGTCATTGCGAACATCTCCCCATCCTCTCGCGTGGGCGGAGAGGGGATGGAACCCGCTTCCTCCCAAAGTGGTATGTAGTCAGCAAAGGGTATTCCTGCTAGCCTGAATTTCCTCTGTGGAAAGCAATCTCTACAGCCTCTCGGCTTCCCCGGGGCGATCTCATTTCATTTCAAGGTCTGTCACCGACGAATCTTCGAACTAGACCCGATTTCGAAGACAAGGTCTTACAGAAGATCCGCACCCTCCACGGTAACAAGCCTACCATGCTTCCGGATTTCTTCCCCTCGATTCGGCGTGCTTCCGTGTGCGAAACAACTAGACTACCGGGGTAGCGAGAACACTGCCCCATGGACACAGCATCTCTAGCCTGACCCTCAGGAGGAACTCTTTGGCCGACCAAGGTTGAACCTGCGTGTCTCGCCCGTATACCTTGTTCGTCGCTGCAAAGAGGAGACGTCTAGTGACCCGACGTTCGTGTTTTCAAACCCCGTCCAACCTGATGACCCCATTGTCGGCGTCTATCCTTATAGACAGCTGTCCAAATTCGTTGGTGAAGGAGAAAAATCAAGCCGGGCTTCCATTTCTAAAGGTGTATTCCGTTCGTCACCCCAGTTATGCTTCCTTTCTTGTGACGAAAAGAAAGGAATCAAAAGAGTCCGAACTCATTTTCGTTCATATATTTATAAAAAGAATCATTTATTAGAGGGTTTGTTTATTTAGAATGAACGCTTCAAAGGTGTGCAGAGAAGGTAAGGAAACCGATTCGGAAGGAAAGAAAGTCTTAAGCAAGACTTCCCGACCTCGAAGGATCACTCCTAAACTAACACCTATTTGGGTCCACCCCACCTCGTAAATGAGGTAAAGGATCTCAGCCCTCCGTTTAGGGGTGTCTAAACAAAGGGCTCCTAAATCCGAGAGAATGTCAAGCATACTTGTTCAAGATGTGGGAAATGAACATATCTAACGGGAAGAGGGGTAGTTCGATCCATTAGTGACATGGATACACTACCGATTTCGAAAAGGCACTATTCGATTATACCTAAGAGAGGAATATTCCCCAAATGAGTCGCCGTAAAATCCCGTGCGGCTTATTTTTTTTTTTTATTTATTTTTAGGTCGTGTTTATTTGCAGTGCCTACTTAAACGTAAATCATTTCAGCGAATTTTTAATTTAATTAAAATAAATAATTCAAAAAGTAGTATTTGATTTTGAAAATAATTTTAAATTTGAAGGTTTTAAGATATGAGATTAAACCGATCTCACATCCCAAATAGTTTATATAAACGAGCAATCGCACCACAAACCGTGTACCTATCCCTAAGGATGTATTAATAATCGCCTACTTGCAACATTAAATAAACTAAGATTAGTGACATCCGTTTGGTCTCAGAACCAATTTTATAAGCCGACAAGTTTCCCCGCTTAATATGAAAACATTAAACAAATGGCTTATATTACTGGTTCTTTAATTTCTATAAGGGCAAGCCCCTATAGTTAATTACATCTTAAGGACGGAATCACCTAAGAAAACTCTCGATAATAATCAATGATTCTCATTTCAAGAATTTCAAAGTTTAAGGTTTTCTAAAGATTGAATTTTGGAATTTCAATATGAATGCATCAAATTTGAACATTTTGTTTTGTGAATCCAAAGGAAGAAAGGTAAAGGAGAAATCACCGATTCGGCGAACTTCGATAATTTCCCGAATTATCCTATCGTTTCTGCTTGAATCTCAGTGAAAGTCCGAATGTTTATTTAGTATTTCAATCTTTGCCAATTTTAATTAATTAGGCTTATATTTGTATGATAAAATCAAACAAATAAATTTCAGAAAATGTGAGGGTTTATACGATCTTACCTAATTACCTCGGAATCCTAAGACCGTTAGGGCTTAATTTGCAATGCAAATGCCTAACGAAGAGCTTCGAGGGATTTATGTTGCACTAGGCAAGCTACTCGAAATCCTATGGCTTTGTTGTTTTAATTCTAAGAAGATTTTGTCAAGTAGGTTTAAGTTTTCATTTTCGACGATTTACGACCGTGTCAGTCACCATGCTCCAGTTCGTCATTACAAGTAGAGGTTTAGTTTTAGGAAATCATAAATCGTGGATGAGAGAAGTGTTTTGGGTTTAGAGAAAATCTTAATTTCCAAGTGTTTTTTATGTTTTATTTAAACAAATCTTAAAGCCGCCGATTATAACGACACCGTTAAGATCCCACTGGCCCATCCTTCCGCATCATTATTTTTATCTAGATTCACTTTTCTACCCGTATGAATTTGCTAAACTCAACCGAATGAGTTCCACACTTTCATTTAGACCGTGGAAATCCCGTTAGCAACACGTAGGTTACATCATCCGAGGTATTCCCGATCATCCAACAGACGTTTTAATTTAATGCTTGTAATCGTAGTTTTCGTGTTCTGTTTGTGATTAAATTTTCGAGTTGTTTTATATTTTGAAATGTTGTGGCGGTGAATTTTATCTTGCAATGACTTTTAACTTAGTTTTGCCTTTTAGCTTTAGGGACTATCCTAAAGGTGTGGGTTTTCATGCAACAAATACTGCTTTATCATGCAAGAAAAGCAAAATGCATTTCGTTAGCCAAAGTAAATTGCAAGAAAGTAAATTGCAATAAAATAAAAGCGTACCCTGAGTGGTCTTCCACATCCCAAGCTGCACTTAAAACACAATTAGAATATTTAAGCAAGTTCTTAGGTAAAGCTGTGTGGAAAAGGTTGTGGTTTTCTACCAAATTCCTAATCCTATAACAATAACCTCATGACGTCTGTGTCTTTTTGTTTTGCTGAGGACGATTTTCTTCATCAAAGGACAATTAAGTCCAATTGTTCTTATAAAATATCCTATCATATCGAGGAAGTACAAGAAGAATCTTAAACATCTTTTCAATATTTCCAGGATTTGCTTTAAGTCCAAATGAATTTAATTATATAATGAATCATCTGTCCGAGGTTTTCAAGTCTTCGTTAATTTGCTCGTTGAACTGTAGACATTCGAATATCCCCATGAGTGAAGTGACACTTCATTTAATGTTTTATTTAGGAGCTATAATAACTAAAGCTTTCATGGGTAAGTTAGTATTCAAATGATTTGGTTTAAGTTAAAGAGTTTAAATTTCGAATAGTGTTCAAGTTGTTTTATATTTAATTTCTTTTATGTCTTAGGTGATGTTATATTTAATTTAACTTAATTTAATTGAAGCTTTAAATTTAGTTTAACATAGTTCAATTCGACTCGACTGTACACTAATTTACTGATTTTAACTTTAATTGTCGGTTTAATTTAATTTAATTTAATTTTAATTATTTAATTTAATTTAATTTAATTGTTTAATTTAATTTAATTTAATTTTAATTAATTTAATTTAATCGTTTAATTTAATTTAATTTAATTTTAATTAATTTAATTTAATTGTTTAATTTAATTTAATTTAATTATTTAATTTAATTTAATTTCACTTTTAAATTTAATCTTAATTTAATTTATCTTTAATTTACTTTATTTTTAATTTTAATTGAAATTAAGTCTTTTAATATTTTAAATTTGAGTTATCATTTTAATTAAAAATTGAGTATTAGTTGATATAATTAATTTAGGATTTTTAAATTAAAGTATCAAATCTCTTTCCTAATAAAGATCCCTTATTTTAATAATTCCAATTTTATTATTCTTCCAAATTTAATCTATTAGTTTAATTAAAGTTTTTTAATCATTTTAAAATTATTTAACGGGTTTCTACCCTTTAATTATTTAAATTTCAATCATCCAAATCAGATTAGATCAAATATTTTACTTGTTGATTTTTTATTAAACCTAAAGTTTTAATTAGCGATTAAAGATTTTAATTACCATTTTACCCTTAAGCTTAATAATTTCATAACTCACTAAATTGAACTCAAAATGAACTTGAAATTTTTATGTGACTTTACCATATGTCAATAAAGACATGAGAGGAGAAAATGTGATTTTTCTGTATTTAATTTATTTATATAATTATTTTTGGTGGAAAATAGAGATTTTCAAGGAAAATTTGATAACATGAACTCATGGAAAAGTTTCTGTCCTTAAGAAAATTAGGGACATTCCTAATGACCAGAGAAGCACTTGGACCAATTTTGGTGATTTTTTGAATTATATTATTTTTATTATAATTATTTTGAGTTTTGGAGTGTTAATTAATTTAAAAAATAAGATAAATGTTGAAAATGGATTTTATATTTTTCAAAAATCTCTCTGATATCAAGGAAACCAGAGAATCAAATTTTGCAATTTTCTGATTTTTCTATGATTTATAATCATTATTTTAGTGAAATGCTAGAAAATACATTTTTTAATTTTAAAATAATCTAGGCTTTAAAATTTAATATCTCACTAAATAGACTTAGGAAAAATGTGGGATTTGTTCCTAAGTGATTAAAATTCAAAATGTGACATTTTGTGAATTTTATTATTTTTGTGATTTTTATTATTTTTTAATTATTAAAATATTAAAATATTATTAAAAATCAACTTTTCGCAAAATTGAAATTTTAATTTTCTTAGATTCCCCTGATATCGCAGAGGCTCCAAACCAATTTGCAGGAATTTTTGCAAAAATATTTTAAAAGTTAGTACTAAAGTTTAAAATGGCTAAGCGACTTAATCAACCCAATTAAAGGGGGCTAACCAAGTCCAATTGACTTCAAATTTTTATGGTGGATTCTCTGATCCTAAAGGTCAAGTAAGAATTGATTTCAAGTCACTTTGATGCCTGTTTTAATTAATTAAAGACCTATTTTAGGTGTTTAAGCCAATTAAAGTTAACTGGGAGCGAATTAACTCAAGTTCTATTTTTCCTGGGAGTCCTCCTGTCATGAACATCAATAAATATTTCTAGAATTTATTTCACAACATGCTAATTTTGGAATTAAAATACTCAAAACAACAACATGCATTTGAAAATAAAATAACTTTTCATTAGATTTGCCTTCCGACCTTGGAAAATTCGTGAATGTTCCCAAGTTCGTAGGTTTTAAAAGCCCTATGGTCTCATGCCATGGTGAATTGTGGCATGGCTGGTGGAATTTAAATGTATGCAGAGAGTGTACAAATCATAAAAAATAAAATACTTAATTAAATTAAATGATTTCTTTTCCACATTATTCTCCTCCTGCTCACCGAGTGCGCAGGGTATTTTTATTTTATTTTTGTGATTTTTCTACACAGATATGAATTAAGCTTGTGGAATTAAATAAATAGAAAATACCCTAATTTTCTATTTATCCACGCTGGCCACTCAACCTTCTGGGCAGCCTCCGAACGCACACGCGTCGCGCTCCCATTCGACGCCGCCACCCGAGTCGCCACCGGGCCCTGTTCTCGTACCGTCTCCGTCCGACGCAACTCGCCGTCCGTGCGCGCGTGTATCGAATGGACGGCATCCGTTCATCGTCCCCAAGTGTTCTCACCTCGAGAGCCGGCCCACACTAAATCCCTAAGATCTCACTCGATTCTCAATGGATTTTCATGTTCTTATGCTCTATGGATTCGTTCTCAAGAGACGAACACATCTATACTCGCTAACATGCATTGAAACTAAGGCATTTGAAATGGAGAATTCCGTAAGCTCGGGATGAATAGCTATCCCATACCTTAGCTCGTAGAAGGGCCTTAATCCGAGAGTTGTTGCACCTTCGATTGTCCCGCAAGCTCCGTATGGAAGTCTCCCGAAGTCCGGGTGAATTGCCTAAATATGAAAGCACCCACACCATCACAAAGCTTGAGGCCGAGCAACTCTGGGTGGCTCCGGAGGATGGGGCTTTCGCTGGGAAACTTCTCCTTCGGGTCTAGTGAAGGTGTAGTGGACCGCCCAATTTGAGGATTGCCCACCGCGGCAAAGTGTCCCGGGAGCCAGCGGGAATTTCGCCGAGAAATCGGGCTCTCGTTGGGCGCGGATTGTGTGGCAACTGACACCGGGGATCAACGCTTCAAGGATGGGTGAAGGGTTTGGAACACCCGCGCAGTTTCGGCAAGGTTTGTGCTTGGCTCTCCTCATGGCCGAGAGGGGTGGAGTTTAAATAGAGCCGGGCTCTGGGCCTCCCTGTGGAGAGTTGGGGGTCAGATCGGGCCGCTTCTCCGTGAGGAGAAGATCGCCCATGGTGACCACTAGGGATGGTGGGCAGCTCAAATAAGGAGAATTTCAATGTTGGCTCACATGTGAGCTCTCGGCCATGGTGTTTTCCGCGGCTCGGTGGCCGGCCGGCCAGGATGGGTCACCCTCAAGGTCAAAAGTGGTCGTATTTGAGGTTTGTGCAATCAATCGGGCTGCGGACATGTGTAAAGGCTTCGATCCAAAGTGGAATGGGGCATGGCTAGATTTGGACCTAAATGGGTCAACCCACCCACGGGGGCTAGGTGCACCACCCAAGGCTTGGTTTAGGCCGAGGAGAAAGTGATTTGGATCGCCTCGATTAGTGGGGTCAAGTCACAATCCAAGTACACCAGCTTAAGCATGGTTTAGGCGGAATCATGTAAGCGGTTAACCACCTTTTAGAGTTAAGGAAAGAGCGCCCCTCCTTTTGCCCAAAATGGCATGGTGACATGTAAAGAGGCTCATGGCTTGCATATGGCTTATGCATGGCTCCATGGCTCCATTTGGCTTCGGGGAAAAGTAAAGTCAATTTCATGGAAATGGATTTAAGGAAAATTTTGGTATTTAGGGGGTGATTTGGCATGAGGCTTGATTTGAATTACTTGATGATGAATTTAGGACTTAGGATGATTTTAATTGAAAGTATGATGAGGGGAAATGTCAGTATGGGCCTTGGAAGAATTTTGGGCTTTTTTGAAAGGGTTTTTAGACAAGCCAAGATGGATTAGGAAAGGAGCCTTTAATTTTAAAATGGATTTTGGGATGAAATTTTGTAAAGAGGTTGGGCCAAATAATTATCGGGTTTAGCTCATGGATGTGTCATGAGTGACTTGAAGCAAATTTGGGGTAGTTTGGACTTGAATCGGGTTGGATTCAATTCTTTTGCTGAATGGGCCAATGGGAAAATAAATCGGGGCTAACTTGGGCCAATGTTGGGCTAGGGTTGAAATTGATGTAAAATAAATATTAAGAAATGTTTATGGAGTGTTTCAAAGAGGTTTTGGCTTTGGTTGGGTTTCAATTTTGAGGTTTGGGCTCATTTTGGGTTAGATCTTTGGGGTTTAGGTCAAAATTGGGCTTTTGGATTTTGGGTTGAATTTCGAGGGGTTTGGGTCAAAATCTTGGGCAAATCATGTTAGTGTTTTGTTTATGAGGATAAAGTTAAGGAAGGTTTAGAAAAGATTTGGGGTTAATTGGAGTTGAATTGGGTTAGTTTCGCTAAGTTTGGGTCATGGGTCCAAATTTGGGCTTTAAGGCCCAAAGTGAAATCGATCCAAATGTCAATCAAATTGACTTGGATTTGGTCTAAATCGTATTGGGAATGTTGAATTGAAGTTTAGAATTGAATTTGGACCAAATCGGGGTCAATCGGGTATGTTTGGTTTGACATCGGGTCCACTTTGGGTTAAAATGGGTCAATTCGGTTTCTGGTCGTTAGGGGTAAATCGACAAAATCGTCTATGCGTATCGACAAAACGAAATCGGGAATATTTGGGATTTTCCGGAATTTTCTCGTGAGTTTTCCTGACTTTTGGATTTAGGCCAAGAAGGGTATTTTGGGTATTTGGAGGGTATTGGGGGGTTTTCGGAATTTTTGGTATTTTTGGGTATGGATGATCAATTTGAGTGATGTGGAGGTGTTTGGGATTGATTTTGGAAAATTTTTAGGTAATTTGGAGATTTTGCAAAAATTGGGGTAATTTTGGTATTTTCGGCAGTTTTGGGTAGTGTGTGGTCCCGGGGTCAAAAATCGAAATTTGGGAAATCGAAGACGGGGTGAATTGGGGTGGGGGCGAAATCATTTCGTCGAGCCATGAAGCCATTTCAAGCCCATATGAGCCATGAAAGGACTCATTCGAGGCATTCACTGTCAGCCTTAACCTCACCAAGGGCTTGGGGTTAAGGACCATCCATGTGAATCACCTACATGAGTCAGGAGGTCAAGTTGGGTATGGGTGTGGTTTTAGGAAGTGTGTGGAAATGTAGTGTGGCAGTAGTGTATGTCGACTCCCTTCACTGCATCAGCACACCCAGTAAGGGCCCCAAGGCCAAAGAGTCCTATGTGAACTCATCCTTTAAACTTCCATATTCTCACATTTCCAACCTCTAGCGATTAGGGTCTATAACAAGTTTGTGGAGTTTGCGGTGAGTTTAGAAGTGGTTTGAATTTCTAAAAGTATGTCCCAATTCTAGTCCTAAGATACTGAAGAAAGCGCCAAGCGCGTATCCCAAGACTCAAAAGAAAAGGAAGACCTCATCAAAAATGAGGTCACCGTATAGTTCTAATGAAAATGTTGCTAAAAGCACATGGTAGAAACACGATCTACTTCCTTAGCGCGAGAATCAACAGAAAAGGAGGCAACAAATGAATTACGAGCAAATATATGACAACGAGATGAATGATTAGTCGTCTTGAGCAAAGAATGGAAGAGTTGGTAGCAACTTTGCAAAATCCACCAACGAATCCTTCTCCAGCTATTGAAATCATCAGACCAGAGGCTATTCATATTCTGGAAGATAAAGGAGAACCGATAGATGTTGAGGAAAGCACCCAAAGAAAAAGAATTCCCCCATAGTGGAATTCCGGAAAAGGATATTACACAACTTGTGAAACAAAAAATCAAAGAAACAATGGCTCAGGTGAAAGCTGAAGCATTAACTCCAAAGGGTAGACCATACCCAGAGGAATTTGATTCCGTTCAATATCCTAAAGATTTTGTTCCTCCTATCTTTAAAATGTTTGATGGAATGGGTAATCCCTGACAACATTTAGCACATTTTAGAGCGAGCTGCTGTAATGCTGGAGGAAGTGATGCTCTCTTATTTCGACAATTTGTTAACAGTCTTACAGGAGTTGCCTTCGATTGGTATGCAGAACTCCCCAATGGATTTGTTAAAACTTTTGTGGAACTTGAAAAATTCTTTATGCAACGTTTTGCAGGAGCACAACATCACACCACAGTTGGTGACTTGGTGGTAGAAAAACAAAACCAGGACAAAGTTTAGTGGATTATATTTTACGCTGGAGAAATATCAGCATGAAATGTGAGCCAAAACTACAAGAGCAACACACTGTTGGAATATTGCTTAAAAATATTCATGGTCCTATAGCATTTATGCTCAAAGGATTCACAATAAAGACATTTGAAAAATTACTCAGTAAAGCTACTAATCTCCAAGAAGAAGCAAAACAAATGAGTATAACAGAGAAAACTAAAAAGACAAAAACTGTCAAAACATTTGAAAAGAAACCTGGAAATGTTATAGAAAAAGGTAAACATGTGATGAAGATTCAACCAGAACAAAAGAAACAACAATGACAGAATCCGTCAACATCACAAACATCACCTCAACTACAACTTTCAACAACCGATTCCAGTACCAATAGAAAAGAAAACAATGGCTGAAAGAATGAATAAAGAATATTCATTCAAAATTGAAGCCGTTAGCAAAATATTTCGTAGTCTGCTTAAAATGCCCGAATTTAAGCTACCAGAAGCTAAAAGGCTAGCAGAAATTGACATGAAAGACAACCCTAATTAATTCCCTTATCACACAATGCTTGGACATAAAATTGAAGAATGTTTTGTCTTCAAAGACTGGTTGGAACATAATTTTAAGGATGAAAATATAATAATTCTGAACGAATATTTGAAAGAACCTGATAAAGGTTCAGTCAATATGATTTCAAGAGAAATTTAATTCCAAAAACAAGAATAAAGACAACATTGTTCGAAGTAAATCCTCTAAAGAAATCTTTGCTAAATATCAAATCACAAAGTCTCCCAAGAAAGAAAAGAAGAGAAACAAATAAGGAACAAAAAAAGACCAGAGGTCTTCCAAGTATAGGGGCTGCAACTCCTTTTGTACCTTCTAGTTCATTTTTCTCTTGTACTCAGGATAGTTATGTCGGGTGAAGGACGAAAAATCCTCGAACCGATAACTTTGTATGACTTCCTTTTTACTATCATGAATAATAACAATCCTAGTTTTGCTTATATTTTGTCTATTTTTGGCGATGCTTCTGAAAATAATCATTTGAATTCTAACCCTATAGACGATACTCAAATTGTATATGATCAGGCCAAAAACAACCAAAATAATGAAAATACAAATGAAAAATCTGATGATGATGAAAATGAAAATGACATCGCTACACTTTAACTACAAGGAACTCTGATTTCCATAGAATTGGAATCCTCAGATTTGGAGACAAAAGAGTCGGATAATCAACTTGAAGAAATAGTTGAAATCAATTTGAGAAGTGGAAAAATCTTACCTCCTAGGATGGCTCCACAAGAAAAAGAAAAAAAAAATTACATCTGACAAGATCATTCCTCCAACACATCCCCAACTTCCTGAAAGAAATAAGGATGATCTTCATAACAAAGTGGATTATAACGTACTAGCTCATTTGAGAAAATTACCTGTGAAGTTAAGCATCTATGACGCTCTCATACTTTCCAAAGAAATGAGATAATCATTAATAAAGGCTATTTCAGATCCATATATCTGCTTAACTCAACTTGCTAGTATTACCCAAAATGAAGCTTATCCATTAGAGGAATCAATGAAGATTACCTTCTCTGATAATGACTTGTTGCTCGGAACAACTGAACACAATCGTCCACTATATCTTACAATGAACATAAATGATACAATAGTTTCAAGAGTTCTTATTGACCTAGGTGCTTCAATCAACATTATAAATTTGAGAACTCTTGCATACTTAGACATTGATGCATCTCAACTATCAAGGGAGACGATGATGTTACGAGGATTCAATCAGCAAGGAGAACGAGCTCTTGGATCAATAACATTACTCTTAAAAATAGCCGACTTGGCAACAACAGCAAAATTTCATATTATTGATTCAGATACCTCTTTTAATGCCTTACTTGGCAGACCATGGCTACATGAGTATAAAATGGTTCCTTCTTCACTACATCAATCTATAAAATATCTACGAAAAGGACAAGAATGTCGTATTATAGGAGATTTGCAACCATTTTCAATCCATGAAATCGGTATACATGAAGATGCAGCATATTATGCTCCTACAAATAAAACAATGTCTTCCAAAGAACAATGGTGGATGTGGAAGAAAAGAACAAAGAAAAGAAAATAAATGAAAAGGATCATTCTTCTTCAATAAAGACAAGAAGAACTAATTCCCGTCAAACTCAAACTCGAGGTCGAGGACGAGGACGAGGACGAGGGAAGGAAGATCCAACTGTCACAGTGAAGAAACCACTGAAGTTCAAAATCCACCTGGATTCTGAAGAAGAAACAACATCTATGGTTTTGAAGGAACCCCAGTTCAAAATATCTTTAGAAGAAGAAGACAAAGAAAAACAATTTGAATTTATGTATGAAAAAATCAATCGTTATATACATTCTATGACTTTGACTCCAATCTCCACTGCTAAGATTGAGAATCTAATAGTCAAAGAAGTATGTAATGATGACAAAAAGCCAATTAAGTTTAGACTTGGCTCTACTTCTTCTTGTACTAAAAATGATGTAAAAATTTAAGATGAAAATCTTCCACAATAAATGAAAATTCCTTTTGAGTTGTATTCTCCTTGGGCACAAAAATTTATTCAAAATAGTTTAATGCTCAAACAATGGTCTTTAAAATAACCACATTTCATTGAACAAACGTGGAATACTAATAAACGCAATTCTAACTCCAAAGAAGGTATTGGATTTGGCACTCTAGGACCATTAGATGACACAAAATTCTGTCTGGCCGTCACTAGAGAATATGATTTCGAATTATTATATAACCTTCCAATTGAAGATGCTCCTCCAGAATTGGAAGACGAAATTAAATTGACAATTGATGAACTAAAAGAAATAAATTTAGGAACTGATGAAAATCCAAAACCAACTTTTATTAGTTCATTCCTTAATGACGAGGAAGCAAAAGACATAACTCAATTGTTGATAGAATATAAAGACTGTTTTGCTTGGACTTATGACGAGATGCCTGGTTTATCTCTAGAAGTCGCAGTCCATAAACTTAGGATAAATCGAATCACAATCCCTGTTAAACAAGCTCCAAGAAGGAAGCGTGTTGAAATAGAGCAACAAGTCATTTCAGAAGTCAAGAAATTGATATAAGCTGACATTATACGAGAAGAGAATTATCCAACATGGTTAGCCGATGTGGTGCCAGTTAAAAAGAAAAATGGACAGATAAGAGTCTGTATAGATTTCAGGGACTTGAACAAAGCATGTCCAAAAGATGACTTCCCTTTACCAATTCCTGAATTAATGGTTGATATAGCATCAAAACATGCAATATTCTCCTTTATGGATGGATCATTAGGATATAACCAAATAAAAATGTTTTCGGAGGACGAAGCAAATACAACTTTTCGAACACCCGTGGGGATATATTGTTATAAGGTTATGCCTTTTAGACTAAAAATGATGGTGCAACCTATCAAAGATCCATGACATGGATCTTCGATGAATTAATACATAATCAAGTCGAATGTTATGTGGACGATCTGGTTGTCAACAGTAAACAAAAAGATGATCATATATACTATTTGCAAATTGTCTTTGAACGACTGCGACAATACAATCTTAAAATGAATCTCTTAAAGTGCACCTTCGGTGTCACTTCAGGAACATTTTTAGGATTTGTAGTTCAACATCGTGGGATAGAAATTGATCCTCTCAAAATTGAAGCTATCCTAAATATGTCTCCTCCTAAAAATCTAACCTAATTAAGATCCTTTCAAGGAAAATTAGCATATATACGACGTTTCATTTCCAATCTATCGGGTAGATGTCAACCTCTCACCGCCCTTACTAGAAAGGATACCAAATTTGTGTGGGATGAAAAATGCCAGCACGCCTTTGAAAACATCAAATAATATCTGACAACCCCTCATGTCTTACCAGCCCCTGTATTAGGAAGACCTCTAATCCTTTACACCGCAGCGTTGGACAATTCCCTTGGAGCTCTATTAGCACAATTAAATGACGAGGGAAAAGAAAATGCATTATACTATTTAAGCCGTTGTTTAGTTACGACAGAAATAAAATACCCTACAATTTAGAAGCATTGTTTAGCCTTGATCTTCGCAGTTCAAAAACTAATGCATTATATGCTTTCTCATAAAGTAACTCTTATTTCAAGAGTTAACCCATTACAATATTTAATAACACGAACAACACTTTCTGGGAGATTAGCAAGATGGGCAATGATCTTACTTCAATTTGACATAACATTTGTACCGTTACGTGCTGTCAAAGGACAAATACTGACAGATTTCTTAGCAGCACATCCAATTCCAACTGGATCACCTCTTAATGATGATTTACCTGATGAACAAATATCAGAAATAAAAATTCCAATGTGCAATGATGAGAACTCTATTTTGACGGAGCATCATCTGCATGGAAAGACAAAGACAAACATACAATCATACCAGGCAAAGCTAGAGTAGGATTAATTTTCATTACTCTAGACAAAATGATGATGCCTTTTTCCTATCATCTGACTGAACCATGCACAAATAATGAAGCTGAATATGAAGCACTCATAACCGGTCTAGAATTAACGATATTAATGGAAATTTAAAACATCAATTTCTACGGAGACTCCCAGCTGATTATCAATCAAATCGCTGGAAAATATAAGACTTTGAAACCTCGACTTGAACAGTATTCTCGTTACACTCTGAAATTACTTCAGCAAATTCCTGATGTGACATTTTTCTTAATCCCAAGACGGGACAATTCTCTAGCAGACTCTTTGGCAAAACTTATAAAGGAGTTTGCCTGTCCAGAAGAAGACAACATATCGATTTCTATAAAAGGACGACAAGTTCTTTCTCAATATGATATGGATAATCTACATAAAATCAGTGAAAATATGACAATGACAATAAATGATGAAAAGGATGATTGGCGACAACCAATCATTCAATGTTTACAAACAGGAAAACTACCTGAAAACACTTCTATTGCCAACCAAATCAAACAGAGAGCATTATCATATGCTCTAATTAATGATATTCTCTATAAACAATCTTTTGACCAAATGTAGTTAAGATGTTTAAACCAAGTCGAAGCTCAAGAGATCATTAAGGAGGTCCATTCAGATTTATGTGGTGCACATCAATTTGGACCCAAAATGAAAAAGAAAATAAAATAAATGGGTTATTATTGGCCGACAATGATGGCCGATTGTCTTGACAATGCAAAGAAATGTCATCAATGTCAGATACATGGGATAGTTTTACATCAACCTCCAAATGTCCTACACCCAACTATTGCATCTTGGCCATTTGAATGTTGGGGTACCGATATAGTGGGCACTATAGATCCTCCATCATCTAAAGGACATCAGTTTATTCTAGCAGCTACTGATTATTTTTCCAAGTGGGCAGAAGCGATACCACTTAGAGAAGTCAAGGCAGAACAAGTCCTTCATTTCTTTAAGATGCATATCGTTTATAGATTTGGAATTCCTCGAAGGGTCATATCAGACAATGGATTGGCCTTCAAAAACACGAAAATGAATAACTTTATCCAAAGACACGGGATTGACTGGAGATATTCCACAATTTATTATCTTAAGGCCAATGGATTAGCTGAAGCTTTCAATAAAACATTGGTTCAAATCTTAAAAAAGACATTGAGCAGCAGCCTGAGACAATGGCATGAGCGATTAATAGAAGCTTTATGGGCTTATAGAACTACATACCGAACTCCAACACGGTCCACACTATTTGCTTTGGTATATGGTTCTGAAGCTATTTTACCATTGGAAGTCTAAATTCCTTCTCTCAGGGTTGTGATAACAAATAAAATAACTCAAGAAGAAAATGTCAGATTATGACTTGAAGAACTTGAAAGTTTAGAAGGCAAGCGTCTACAAGCTCAACAAAATTTTGAACTATATCAGGCAAAAATGATACAAGCCCACGACAAATTAGTTCGTCCTAAAACCTTTCAAATCGTTGAATTAGTCTTAGTTCTTCGAAGACCTATACTTGCTCACCGAATGGTAGGCGGTAAATTTGAACTAATATGAGAGGGCCCTTATATAATTGAAAAGACATATTCTGGAGGATCCTACCAACTGGTGGATTGTCAAGGAGAAAGAATCCTACCTCCAATCAATGGCCGTTTCCTAAAGAAATTTTACGCAACATAAAAAAAAAGAATGACGACTTATGTATTAACTGGGACAATAAATTCTTCTTTTCAAAATCATCTTTGAATTTTTTTTATGTCTTATAACATCTGTTTCATTCATTGAACAAATGTTTAAAAGGCTAAAATGTTATTTTGTCTTATTATTTTCAGGAAAAATGCCTAAGGATAGACTATTTTTCTCATTCAAAAAAAACATGACTTTTGCCTTGGACCACCGACATATAGACGAAGGAACTAGGATTCACTTCAACTTTGACCTATTACAAGTTGAGTCTATATATCACGAATCACTACTCTACCTGGTCAATCATAATGAAATTAAAATGCAGACACCTTTGATAGAGTTTAAACTTCGACAACCTGAAGAGTATGATTTTGAGGTCAGTGATAGCTCAGACGAGCATGAGTTCATGACCACTTCAGTACGAGGGGCATCTACATCTGGCGTAAATAATGTGGCGATAGGACTTACTCGAACACAGAGATGAAACCGTAATAAAAGGTTAAAATGTCAAAAACAATTGCAGGAGAAACACAATATGGAGGATATTAGTTAATTGAAAACTCAGACTATTGACACTCCATTTGAGGAGATACGCTCCGCATTAGAAATGACAAACTTGGACCTTGCAAAGAAAAACCAAGATAAAAAAATGGTTATCACTTCACCCTCACTTACATCTATTCAAAAGATGTTAAATAAGAAAGATGATAAAAAAGAACATTTCGAAGAAGAAGTACGACGGATTCGTGCTATTGAATGGAGAACTTTTGAACAATACAAATACATGAATAAAAGAACGGAGAACATTCTGGATGGCCTCAAATTGTTCACCAGAATATTTGATGAAGATGAATAAGCCGCCATTATCGATCATATAATAAAGCCCAGAACCAGGGTAGAGCTGGGCGTATCAAAAGAAAAACTTATTCTGAGCCTAGTAAATGGATTCGAGGCAAAGGAAGGCAGACCATTCAATACAGGTGCTGTTATAATTATGCGAAGGAAAGAGATTGGAATCTTCCCAGAATCCAGCGATATGAACATGTCGATCCTCTGACCACTATAATAATTCAAATTATCAGATGTCTTGTCACTTGGGAGATCATACCCTCAAACTGTATTCCTGATAGTTGCATTATCAACATATATGATGAAGGAGACTGTATCCCTCCCCACATCGACAATCACGATTTTGAGAGACCATTTTGCACCATGTCATTAATGAATCGCTGTTGTTGACCTCATTTTTGATGAGGTCTTCTCTTTAGTACTTAGGATCTAGCCTTAGGCTTTTCCTTTGACTATCTTAGAGGACTAGAATTGGGACCCACCTTTTAGAAACTCAAACCACTTCTTAACTCCCTTCAAACTCCACAAACTTGACTATAGGCCCCTAATCACCTAGAGGGTTGAAATTAAATGTGGAAGTTTGAGGATGAGTTCCTATAGGACTCTTTGGCCTTAGGATCGCCCTACGGTGGCCCGGTCGCAGTGGAGGGGCCGACTCTCACACACACTACACTTCCACATACCTCCTAAAACCACACCCATACCTAACTTGACCTCCTGACTCATGTAGGTGATTCACATGGATGGTCCTTAACCCCTAAGCCCTCGGTAAGAGGTTAGGAACAACATAGTGAATGCCTCAAATGAGTCCCTTCATGGCTCATATGGGCTTGATATGGCTTCATGGCTCAACCAAAATGACTTCTTTCCACTTACATTCACCCAATATTCAATTTCCCAAATTTTCAATTTTTGACACCCGGACCCTACACCCGCTTAGCTTTACCCAAAACCCTCGAAATTACCCAAATTTCTCAAAAATTTCCAAATTACCCAAAATTCTCCAAAATCAATCCCAAACATTTCCACATCACTTAAAATGATCATCCATACCCAAAAATACCAAAAATTCCAAGAAAACCTCCCAATACCCTCCAAATACCCAAAATACCCCTCTTGGCCTAAAAATCCAAAAATTCAGAAAATTCCCAAAAAATTCCAGAAAATCCCAAATATTCCCAATTTCATTTGGTCCAACTACACCATGGGCCAATTTTGTCAATTTACCCTACTTTTGTCAAAACCCCCAATTTGACCCATTTTAACCCAAAGTGAACCCAATGTTAAACCAAACCTACCCAATTGACCCCAATTTTGGTCCAATTCAATTCTACACTTCAATTCAACATTCCCAATACCAATCTAGACCAAATCCAAGCCCAATTTGATTGACATTTGGATCCAATCTCACTTTTGGCCTTAAAGCCCAATTTGGACCCATGACCCAAACCTAACCCAAACTCACCCAATTCAATTCCAATTAACCCCAAATCTTTTCTAAATCCTCCTTAGCATCCCTACAAGCAAAACACTAACATGATTTGCCCAAAATTTAGACCCAAACCCCACTCAAATTCAACCCAAAGCTAAAAGGCCCAATTTTGACCTAAACCCAAACCTAACCCAAATGAGCCCAAACCCCAAAATCAAAGCCCAACCAAAGCCAAAACCTATTTGAAACAATCCCATAAACATTTCTCAACATTGATTTTATATCAATTTCAACTCTAGCCCAACATTAGCCCAAATTGGCCCACTTGGACCTATATAGGCCCACTTACCAAATAAACCCAAATTCAAACCAATTCAACTCCAAATCACATCAAATTGATTCCAAGCCCTTCATAGAACATCCCTAAACCAATTATGACATTTATTTGACAAAGTTCTTCACAAAATTTTTATCCAAATGCCCATCCTAAAAATCAAAAGCCCATTTCCCTTAAACTTTCCTAAAAGCCCACTTCACCACATCCAAAGGCCCAAAATCTACCCTAAAGCCCACATGACATCTCCATTTGTCATCCACTTAATTAAATCCATTACCTAAGTCCTAAATTCACCATCAAATTATTCCAAATCAAGTTTCATACAAATTTCCATCAAAATATCCAAAATTCTTAAAACCCATTTCCATGAAATCGACCCAAGCTTTTCCCAAGCCAAATGGAGCCAAGGATGAGCCATTCACAAGCCATATGAAGCCATGAAAGTTTGGCATGTGAACATGCCATTAATGGCAAAAGGAGGAGGTCCTTTAACCATCTCCTAAAAGTCATTAGCCTTAAGCATGTCTCCCTTAACCAAGATTTAATCCAAATATTCTTGGATAAGGACATCACCACCTCTTGACCAGCTAGCCTAACCGATCTTCTCGACCCAAGACCGACCATGGGGAGGTGAACCCAACCCAAACCAATGGGTTGACCAATTTTAAGCCAAAATGGCCTCTTCCCCATTCCATTTTAATCCAAACACTTTACACATGTCCAAGCCCAATCGACTTCACCATTGCCAAGCCCCGACCTCCCCGGTCAAGATGGTGACCCATGCACTGCCGGCCACCGCTCGGATCGCCGAAAAACACCACACCCGAGAGCATCATGTGAGCCCAAGCTTGGAATTCTCACCTGCCGAGTTGCCCCATGCCCAATGACCACCATGGCTGTTCTTCACCTCACCGGAGCAGGCTCGATCCCATGCCTCAACTCCCCGCAGGAGGCCCTCCACCCTCTCCTATTTAAACTCCACCCCTCTCGGCCATGAGAAGAGCCGAGCAAAAACCTTGCCGAAACTCGCCAAAATTGTTCCGGACCCTTCTCCACCCTTAGAGCGGTTGATCCCCAGGTGTCAATTTGCCCTAATCCCCACCGATAAAATCCAATTTCCCAACCGAAATTCCACCCAAAACCAGGACACTTCTCCACGAGTGAGCCAATTCCCAAATTGATTGGTTCTACACCTTCACCGGACCAAGGGAAGGTGTCCACCGATAAAAGCCCCATCTCCGAGGCCACCCGGTTGCTCCAGCCTCCAAGCTTTGTGATCGGGCTTGGTCGAAATCCAACTCTAGACAATTCACTGCGACCGGGAGACTTCATCCGGAGCTTGCTAGGATCCAATCGAAGGTGCAACAACTCTCAGATTGAAGCCACACTTCTCTGAGCAAAGGTATGAGCTAATTCTTTATCCCGAGCTTCTGGAGATTCTCCATTTCAAATGCCTTAATTTCAATGCATGTTAACCATATAGATGTGTTCGTCTCTTCAAGACGAATCCATAGAGCATAAGAACATAAAAATCCATTGAGTATCGAGTGAGATCTTAGGGATTTAGTGTGGACGGCTCTCGGGTGAGGACGCTCGGGGACGATGAACGGATGCCGTCCATTCAATACACGCGCGGACGAACGGCTCAGATGGCGTCGGACCAGGAGACGGTACGAGAACCGCGGGGCCCGGGCAGCTGACTCAGGTGGCGGCGTCGAATGGGAGCGCGACGCGTGTGCGTTCGGAGCTGCCGAGGTTGACGCGGCGCCGCGTGGATAAATAGAAAATTAGGGTATTTTTCTATTTATTTAATTCCCTAAACTTCAAAAATTCATATCTCCGTGTAGAAAAATCAGAAAAATAAAATAAAAATACGCTCTTGCTCAGTGAACAGAGGAGAATAATGTGGAAAAGAAATCATTTAATTTCATCAAGTATTTTATTTTTTATGATTTATTTACTCTCTGCATTATTTTAATTCTCCATGCATGTATACAATTCACCATGGCATGAGACCATAGGGCTTTTGAAGCCTCTGAATTTGGGAACATTCCCTGAATTTTCCAAAGTCGTAGGCCATCCCTATGAAAAGTTATTGATTTTTCAAATTCGAGTTACTGTTTTGAGTATTTTAATTCCAATAAATAGCATGTTGTGAAATAAATTCTAGGAAAATTTGGTGATGTTCCTTATGACCAGAGAACCCTAGGAAAAATAGGTTTTGACTTAGTTCATTTAAAACAACCCTAATCGGCTTAAACACCCAAAATAGGTCTTTAATTAATTAGAGTTAACCATGCATCAAATTGACTTGAAATCAATTCTCCACTGACCTTTAGGATCAAAGGAATCCACCATAAAAGTTTGAGGTCAATTGGACTTGGTTAGCCCCACTAATTGGGTTGATTAAGCCACTTAGCCATTTTAAACTTTAAAAATTCATAACTTTTAAAATACCTTTCAAAAATTCACCAAATTGGTTTTGGAGCCTCTCTAATATTAGGGGAACCTAAGAAAATTAAAATTTCAATTTTCTAAAAAAGTTGATTTTTAATAATATTTTAATATTTTTAATAATTAAAAAATAATAAAAATCACAAAAATAATAAAATTCACCAAAATGTCACATTTTGAATTTTAATCACATAGGAACAAATCCCATATTTTTCTTAGGTCTATTTAGTGAGATATTAAATTTTAAAGCCCTATGGTAATTTTAAAATTAAAAAAAATATATTTTCTAGCTTTTTCACTAAAATAATTATAATAAATTATAAAAAAATCAGAAAATTGCAAAATTTGCTTCTCTGATTTCCTTGATATCAGAGAGACTTTTGAAAAATATAAAATTCATTTTTCAACATTCATTTTATTTTTAAATTAATTAACACTCCAAAACTTAAAATAATTATAATAAAAATAATATAATTCAAAAAATCACCAAAATTGGTCCAAGTGATCCTCTGGTCATTAGGAATGTCCTCTAATTTTCTTAAGGACAGAAACTTTTACTTGGTCATGTTATTAAATTTTCCTTGGAAATCTCTATTTTTCACCAAAAATAATTATATAAATAAATTAAATACAGAAAAATCACATTTTCTCCTCTCATGTCTTTATTGACATATGAGTGAAGTCACATAAAAATTTCAAGTTCATTTTAGTTCAATTTAGTGAGTTATGAAATTATTAAGCTTAAAGGGTAGAATGGTAATTAAAATTTTAACCCTTAATTAAAACTTTAGGTTTAATAAAAAAATTAACAAGTAAAATATTTGATCCTAATCTGATTTGGATGATTGAAATTCAAATAATTAAAGGGTAGAAACCCATTAAACAATTTTAAAATGATTAAACTTTAATTAAATAATTGATTAAATTTGGAAGAATAATAAAATTGGAATTATTAAAATAGGGATATTATTAGGAAGAGATTTATTCTTTAATTTAAAAATCCCTAAATTAATTATTTCATTAATATTCAATTCTTAATTAAAATGATAACTCAAATTTAAAATATTAAAAGACTCAATCACTAAACTAAATTTAAATTATTAAACTCTTTAAAAAATTTCAATTAAAGCTAAATAAAAAATTAAATTAAAATTAAATTAAATTAAATTAAACTAAAATTAAATTAAATCAAATTAAATCAAATTAAATTAAATTAAATTAAATAAAATCAAATTAAATTAAATTAAACAAATTAAATTAAATTAAATTAAATTAAATCAAATTAAATTAAATTAAATTAAATTAAATCAAATTAAATTAAATTAAATAATTAAATTAAATTAAATTAAATTAAATCAAATCAAATTAATTAAACATCAAATCAAATTAAATTGAATTAAATTGAATTAAATTAAATTAAAACTCAATTAAATTAAATTAAATTAAATTAAATTAAATTAAATATAACATCACCTAAAACGAAAAGAAATTAAATATAAAGCAACTTGAACACTATTCCAAATTTAAACTCTTTAACTTAAACCAAATCATTTGAATACTAATTTACCTTGAAAGCTTTAGTTATCATAACTCCTAAACAGAACATTAAATGAAATATTACTTCACTCATGGGATATTCAAATGTCCTAGTTCATCGAGCAAATTAACAAAACTTGAATTCCGGACGATTAATTCATTTGTATAATTAAACCCATTTGGACTTAAAACAATCCTAGAAATATTGAAAAGATGTTTAAGATTCTTCTTAAACACTTTCTCAATATGATAGGATGTTTATAAGAACAATTGAATTTAATTGTTCTTTGATGAAGAAAATCGTCCTTAAACCAAAAACACAAAGAACCTAGACGTCATAGGAGATGACTAGCTATAGGATTAGGAATTTGGTAGAAAACCATAACCTTTCCCTTAGCTTTACCTAGGAACTTGCTTAAATATTCTAATTGTGTTTTAAGTGCGACTTGGGATGACGGGAAGACCCTCGAGGTACGCTTTTATTTTATTGAAATTTACTTTCTTGCAATTTACATTATTGCAATTTATTTAACCGCATTGCACTTACTTTTCTTGCATGATAAACAACTCGTTGCATGAAAACTCACACCTTTAGGATAGTACCCTAAAACTGAAACCAAAACTAAATTAAAAGTCATTGCAAGATAAAATTCACCGCCACAACATTTCAAAATATAAAACAACTCAAAATTTAATCACAAACGAACACAAAACTACAATTGCAACTAAATTAAAACGTCCCGTTGGATGATCGGGAATACCTCGGATGATGTAACCCACGTGTTGCTAACGGGATTTCCACGGTCTAAATGAAAGTGTGGAACTCATTCGATTGAGTTTAGCAAATTCATCCGGACTAAGTGAATCCGATAAAAATAATGATGCCGGAAGGATGGAACCGTGGGATCTTAACCGGTGTCGTTATAATCAACTTTAAGATTTGTTTTAATCAAAACACAAAAAACACTTGGAAAATTAAGACTTCTCTAAACCAAAACACTTTTCTCATCTCCCGATTTATGATTTCTAAAACTAAACTTCGCAACAATAAGGAGCTCGGAGCATGGTGGGCGGCACGGCCATCGTCGTCAGCAAAACTTGAACCTATCTGCGACAGAAACTTTCCTAGAATTAAAATAACCAAGCCATGGGATTTCGAGGTAGTTTGCACTAGTGCAACATAAATCCTCAACCTTTTGTTAGGCATTTGCCTTGCAAATTAAGCCCTAACCGGACCTAGGATTCCGAGGTAGTCGTCTGATACGACATAAACCCTCACATCTTCAAGGCTATTTGTATGATTCTATCATATAAATATAAGTCCTAATTAATTAAAATTGACAAAATCAAAACATTTAAATAAATATTAGGACTTTCTTAAATCTAAGCCAAACAATAGGATAGTCGGGAAATTACCGAAGTTCACTTCGAATCCGTGATTTCTCCTACCGTTCTTCCTTTGGATTCCCAAAACTAAATGTTCTAAACTTGATCCATTCCCTATTGAAATTCAAAACTTCAATCCCTCGAAAACTTAAACTTTGAAATTCTTGAGAGCAGAATTATTGATTATTATCGAGAGTTTTCTTAGGTGATTCCCGTCACTTAAGATGTAATTAACTATAGGGCTTGCCCTTATAGGGAATTTTGAAGAACCTAGGTAATATAAACCCCGTTTAATGTTTTCATATTAAGCGGGGAATTTTGTCGGCTTATAAAATTGGTTCGCGGACCAAACGGATGTCACAAATCTTCTAGTTTATTTAATCGAGCCCCACTCGTCAGCGATGTGTCTATCCTTAGGGATAGATACACGGTTTGTGGTGCGGTGCTCGTTTATATAAACTATTTGGGATGTGAGATCGGTTTAGTCTCATATCTTAAAACCTTCAAATTTGAAATTATTTTCAAAATCAAATACTACTTTTCAAATTATTTATTTTAATTAAATTAAAAATTCGCCGACAGATTTCTGTTAGGCGACCCCTCTTCAAAATAAAACACAACCTAAAAATATGCCGACAGATTTCTGGCGACTCCGCTGGGGAAAATTCCTCTCTCCATTATAATCAAATAATTCTGCTTTCAAAAAAATCGATAGTGCATTCATGTCCTTAGTGGATCAAACTACCCTTCTTTCCGTTGGAATACTATGTTCATTTCTACCTTGAACAAGTATAGCCAACATTCTCCGGATTTAGGAGCCACTGTTTAGACACCCCTAAACGAGAGGTTCCGAGATCCTTTTACCTCATTTACGAGGTGGGGTGGACCCCCAATAGGTGTTAGTTTAGGAATGATCCTTCGAGTCGAGAAGTCTTGCTTAAGACTCTCTTTTCCTTTCCAACTCCGAATCGATTCCTTACCTTCTCTACACTTTTGAACATTCCGTTCTAAATAAACAAACCCTCTAATAAGTGATTCTTTTAACAAATGATTCTTTCTTATAAATACATGAACAAGAATGAGTTCGGACTCTTTTCAATTCCTTTCTTCTCGTCCTAAAGAAAGGAAGCATAACTTGGGACCGACAACCAGAATCTACCCCGCAAATGGAAGCTCCGAAGCCGATTTTCTCCTTCACCAACGGACTGGACTTCGCCGTCTATAAGGATGAGCCGCCCGATAATGGGATCATCCGATTTGGACGAGGATTTGAAAACTACGAACGTCGAGGTCACCGACGTCTCCCTCTTTGCACCGACGAACAAGGTATCCGAGCCGAGGAACAAGCGCTCGAGTTCAACCTTAGGTCGACCCAAGAGTTTCCTCCCCCGCAAAGGATCCCGACTAGGAGGAGTACTACCGTCCGCGAGAGGACTCGTTCTTACTACCCCCACCTGGTCTAGTTGTTTCTGCACCTACCCCGACTTACGCCAAATCAAAGGGGAAAGAAATCCGGAACTATGGTAAACCCGTTACCATGGAGGGTACGGATCTTCTCGTAAGACCTTCCGTTTTCGAAATCGGGTCCAGCTTCAAAGATTCCGTCACCGACAAAGACCCAAAGAAGAAACGAAGTAGAAGGATCGCCGGAGAAGCCGAAGCTGCTGAAATTGCTTTCTGGAGGAAATTCCAGTAGCCGCCGAATATACACCGCTACCGAATATACACCGCCTGCTCGAATACATACCACTTTTGGGAGGAAGCGGGTTCCATCCCCTCTCCTCCGCAGAGGACGAGGAGAATGTTCGCAAGATTGTCGCCACATTAACTCGACCCGCATACTACAACGATAGCCGCAAGAAAAGAACTAGAACTACGCCGTTTGCTCGACTGCAAACTTTGGTAGAAAAGTTGGCAAGGAAGGAAAACTGCCCCGTATCGGAGATTCTACGAAGGATAGGGCGGGTGCCAGTCAAATCCCGTCTTGGGCCCCGAGTAAAGCCCGCCGTCATGACGTGAAAAGCCAAGTAAAAGAATGAAGGCTAGCCCGCTCGTCGTAGTCTCGGGATTACGGATTAGGGAGGATACCACCTTCCGACGATTTGGCCGACGGCACCATGCGGTCCTAGACCTTCTGCCGCTAGAAGGATGGTATGGCGTCCCACTCTCGGGCGATTGAGATTGAAACATCGGCCCGAGAAAGAAAGTCTCGCCGAGAGGCTGGAATGCGAAGAAAGTGCTACTTGCGATAAAGGGACTCGTGAAAAAGGGACCCGGCGGCTATCGCATGACAACCGCAAAGACACACAGAAAGCTCCGCTAGAAGATGCCATGGAAAAGTTGAGAACCGATATCTGACGGTTGGCAAAAGAAAGAGAAGAAAAGTTCGGAGATGAAATCGATTCATCAGAATTCATGGACGACGAATATGCAGAAATCAATATGGTTGAGACACAAGCTTCATCAGCTTCGCAAGGTGCTCCTGCAGCCGCAGAAAGAGAGGAGCCGAGGCGATGAGAAGGCAGCTTCAGGAAAAAGACGACACGATCGCTCAAATGGCGAAAAGGATGGAAGAGATGACCGTAGCTCTGGCCACTCTCCAGAGTCAAGTACAACCACAAAGAGAGACACCCCAGCAGGTCATTCACATTGTAGACGGAGGAAAGGAGATTACATCCGTCAATGGGGATGATCGACTAAAAGGATACAACACAAAGTATGATCCCCGAAAAGGATATCAAGAATTTAGTAGAACGGCGAGTGCGAGAAGCCTTAGCACAATCGAAGAACGGGACATCCATTCGGACGGGTAGACCTTACCCGGAGGAATTCGACGCCGTCCAATACCCGAAAGGCTACGTACCACCTCTCGTTTAAGACCTTCGACGGAACCGGGAACCCCCGACAGGCATGTTGCACACTTTCGTGCCGCTTGTTGCAATGCTCGCGGGAGCGATGCGTTACTCTTCCGACAGGTTCGTCGGCAGTCCGTCGAGAATCACTTTCGACCGGTACGCGAATTACCAAACGAGTTCGGTGAAGACATTCTCAGAGCTAGAGAGCCTCTTCATCAAGCGATTTGCCGGAGCTCAGCACCACATCACTATAGGTGATTTAGTGGTAGAGAAACAAAGGCCGAATGAAACTTTGGTTGAAGTGTGAACCACAACTGCAAGAACAACATGCAGTCGGCATCTTGCTTAAAAGCATTCACGGCCCGATAGCACTTCTCCTCAAAGGATTCACTATTAAGACTTTTGAGAAGTTGTTAAGCAAGGCCGGAAGCTTGCAAGAAGAGGCGAAGCAATTAAGTTTTGCCAACAAGACGGACAAGCGAAGCCGGTGAAGACCTTCGAAAAGAAATGCAGGATCGTTGCAGCAGATTGATAAAGGCAAGCAACCAATGCAAATACCACCGAACGGCCGCAAGCAACCACAACAGAATTACCGAGCAACCCCGGTCCAGCTATCGATCGTCTCCACAGTATGAACAACCGTCCCGTCCGCAACGTACATCGAGGGAGCATCCGAGCGAGAGAATATCCGTTCAAAAATGAAGCAAGCACCGAAGATGTTCCATAGCTCTAATGAAGACTCCAGATTTCCACCGCCGTAACCTAAAAGACCGGAGGAAGTCAACAAGAACGGTGATCCCAACTTTTGCCCCTACCATCGGATGCTTGGGCACAAGATAGAAGATTGCATCACCTTTAAAAGTTGGCTCAACGACAACCTTCAGAAAGGAAATATAACAATCCCGAAGGAGTACATGAAGGAACCCCAGAAAGGAGATTCCATCAATGTTATCTCAACCGATCCCGTCATTTCGATAAATCCCTATGCAACTGACGATGGATGGACTACCGCCTGGGCGAGGTCTTCGAAGAAGATTTTAGACAGCATCCGAACCGCTTCGGTGCGAGCTTCAATCCAGAGTTCGAGACTCGTTAAGCCGGTACTATCACTTGCGATAGAAGAACCACCTTGACAGGAGACGATCAAAGAAAAGAAGAAAATTAACGAAGAAGAGGGGACCGAGACTCCTAAGGCTAGACTAGGGGCTGCTTATCCTAGGATAGTTGTTTCCGATTCGGGGGAGAAATCCTCGAACCTCCGATTTTGTATGATTATCTCGCTCACTTCGGTGGGATCATATAATGATAAGGGTGATGGCGTTGGCTACGTTTTGATCGTTTCTAACGATTACGTAACTAGCGACAATCCGGACATCGACTTCGATGCCAACAACAATTCTCAAATCATACACGATCTCGACAATCAAAATAACGAAGAAGACATCCATCAAGGAGGCTACGAGAGTTCAACAAGCAACGGATCTATCTCGCGAGTTTCGAGGAGCTCCGGTTACGATAGAGTTAGAGCCTTCGGATTTTGAAGATAATCCGGAAGAGCCTCGTCATTCCGATTCAGGAGGAGACACCGACAAGTTCAACACTAGATTCGAAGAAATTACGAAGTCAACTTAAGAAGTGGAAAAGTTCTACCTCCAAGAATGGGTCCAAAAGACAAAGGAAAGCGGTGGTTGTTCAAGAAGAACCAACCCCAGGCGGAAGAAATACCCGTTCGAGAAGAAGCCGAGACGCATGAGAACAAAGTGGACTACAACGTGCTAGCCCATCTTAGGAAACTACCGGCTAAACCGAGCATTTACGATGCTCTCATCTTATCGAAAGGAGATGAGAGAAGCTCGATCAAAGCCTTACTTGATCCGGAAATTTGCTTAGCTCAAATGGCCGGAGATTCCTTAGATGAGGTTTGCTCGTTAAAGGAACGACGAGGCGTTACCTTCACGGACAATGACCTACTACTTGGGACGCGAGATCACAACCAACCGTTGTACAATTCGAGTTACAATTGGGAAGTTTACGCTCTCCGGAGTATTGGTGGATCCGGGAGCATCAATCAATATAATGAGTCTTCGAACACTAGCATACTTGGAAATTGATGCTCGCGAGCTCGAAGCGGACAAAATGTTATTAAGAGGATTCAACCGGAAAGGAGAAAGAGCCCTCGGGTCAATAACGCTATCGATGAAGACTGGTGACTTAGCAAAGACAACCGAGAAATTTCACATAATTGATTCGAAACGTCGTTCAATGCTCTATCGGCCGACCGTGGATACATGAAAACGGGATGGTACCATCATCTCGCATCGTTGCATCAAATACTACGATGGAGGGGAACGATGCATCAAAGGTGACTTACAACCATTCTCCGTACATGAGATTGGAATCCATGAAGATGCGACTTATTATGCACCGCCAAAGAAAACGATCTTCTCCAGAGATACCGTAACGAATGAAGCAAAGAAAGTTCAGGACAACAAAGAACTTGAAGTTCTAGTCCAACAGTCACTCACCACTCCCTTACGGCGAGATGGTGAAGGTTTCTCCACAACTCGCATCCGAGGTCGAGGCCGAGGACGAGGTCGTGATAGAGACGTTAGGACAGTTGGACAAAGGAAACCAACCATCAATGTTGATTGGGAAGATAGTTCCGAAGAAGAAAAAGAAATCAAACGAGAAGCGACGACAATAAGTCGGAAGAAGCCGCAATTTAAGATCTCTCTTGAAGATGAGAAGAACGAAGACTACAAATCAATGTACGAGAAGATTAACCACTACGTACATACTATGACCCTAACCCCGATCCATTCTAATAAGATCGAGGGTATGGTGGTCAAAGAGGTACATAACGGCGGTGCAAAGCCAATCAAATTCTACCGTGGTGCTTCTACCTCCAAAACTGAAAATAATGTACAATTCGAAGATGTCACTTCATCAGAATTAATGGAATTACCTTTTGAGTGGTACTCTCCCTGTGTTCAAAATTTAATTCAACGTGGTTTCTTACCTCGACAATGGACAAAAGGCCAATCACAACATTTTGAAAAATTATGGAATAACTCCGGTCGTCCACCCAATTCAAAGCATGGACTCGGATTCGGCACAGTAGGGTCAGTTGACGATACTGAATTTTGCTTGGTTGTCACTTGCGAATCCAACGAAAACTGCATGGAAACTACGGACGAACTCGAAGATGTACAAATGGAGACGCTCCACCGAATTCAAAGAAGAAATTAAATCCACAATAGATGAGTTAACGGAAGTTAACTTAGGTACTAACAAAGAGCCTAGACCTACCTTTGTTAGCTCCTTACTCAACAGAGAAGACTCCGAAGAAATAATCAAATTATTAATGGAATTTAAAGATCTGTTTTGCTTGGAACTACGATGAAATGCCGGGATTAGCTTCGGAGGTTGCGATCCATAAGCTAGGAGTGGATCCTACTCGTTCCGATCGGACAAGGTCCCGAAGAATGCGTCTAGAAATCGAACAACAAGTCATAGCCGAAGTTAAAAAGGTAATAGACTCTAAATTTATCCGTGAAAAACAATACCCGACTTAGGCTGCTAATGTGGTGCCGATCGAAAGAAGAATGGTCGGATCGAATACTGTGTGGACTTCGGAGATTTAAACAAGGCATGTCCAAAGGATGAATTCCCTCTACCGATCCCGAATTAATGATCGACATTGCTTCAACACATGAAATATTCTCGTTCATGGATGGATCTTCGAGATACAACCGGATAAAAATGGCTCCAGAAGATGAAAAGCTTACGGCATTCGAACACCGATCGGAGTATTTTGCTACACGGTGATGCCATTCGGACCGAAGAATGCAGGAGCAACTTACCGGAGAGCAATGACAAGAATTTTTGATGATCTCATCCACAATCAAGTCGAATGCTACGTGGACGATGTGGTCATCAAAAGCAAAGTAAAGGAAAACCACTCGTATGATTTGAGAATTGTTTTCGAACGATTAAGACAATTTAACCTTAAGATGAATCCCTTAAAATGCGCCTTCGGCGTCACCTCCGGAAATTCTTAGGATTCGTTGTCCGACATCGTGGAATTGAAATCGACCCGGAGAAGATTAAAGCTATCTTAGAAATGCCGCCTCCCAAAACCTTAAAACAACTACGATCTTTTCAAGGGAAGCCGGCATATCTTCGACGCTTTATCTCAAACTCGTCGAGTAGGTGTCGGCCTTTCTCGGCACTAGTAAAAAAGGACGCCAAATTTATTTGGGAAGAGAAATGCCGAAGGCCTTCGAGGATATTAAACAATATTTAATGACACCTCCCGTCTTAGCAACCCCGGTCTCGGTGTAGACCGCGATACTTTACACCGCGGCTTTAGACGACTCTCTCGAGCCTTGTTAGCCTGTGTCGATGATGAGGGTAAAGAAAATGCTCTTTACTACTTAAGCCGTCGTTTACTTCCGACGGAAGTAAGGTATCCCGCAATTGAAAAGCATTGTTTGGCCTTGATCTTCGCCGCTCAAAAGTTCAGGCACTACATGCTTTCTCATAAGGTTAACCTGATCTCGAAGTTTATGTTGACCTCATTTTTGATGAGGTCTTCTCTTCTTCTTTTTAGTGCTTAGGATCTAGCCTTAGGCTTTTCCTTTGACTATCTTAGAGGACTAGAATTGGGACCCACCTTTTAGAAATTCAAACCACTTCTTAACTCCCTGCAAACTCCACAAACTCGACCGTAGACCCCTAATCACCTAGAGGGTTGAAATCAAATGTGGAAGTTTAAAGGATGAGTTCCTATGGGACTCTTTGGCCTTAGGATCGCCCACAGGTGGCTCGGTCTAGTGAAGGGGCTGACTTACACACACCACACTTATACACTACACCTACACACTACACTTCCACATACTTCATAAAACCACACCCATACCTAACTTGACCTCCTGACTCATGTAGGTGATTCACATGGATGGTCCTTAACCCCTAAGCCCTTGGCTAAGAGGGTTAGGAACAACATAGTGAATGCCTCAAGTGAGTCCCTTCATGGCTCATGTGGGCTTGATATGGCTTCATGGCTCATGTGGGCTTGATATGGCTTCATGGCTCAACCAAAATGACTTCTTTCCACCCAAATCCACCCAATCTTCAATTTCCCAAATTTTCAATTTTTGTCCCCCGGGACCCTACACCTACTAAACCTACCCAAAACCCTTAAAATTACCCAAAATTCTCAAAAATTTCCAAATCACCCAAAATTCTCCAAAATCATTCCCAAACATTTCCACATCACTTAAACTGATCATCCATACCCAAAAATACCAAAAATTCCAAGAAAACCTCCCAATACCCTCCAAATACCCAAAATACCCCTCTTGGCCTAAAAATCCAAAAATTCAGAAAATTCCCAGAAAATTCCAGAAAATCCCAAATATTCCCAATTTCATTTTGTCCAACTACACCATGGGCCAATTTTGTCAATTTACCCTACTTTTGTCAAAACCCCCAATTCGACCCATTTTAACCCTAAGTGAACCCAATGTCAAACCAAACCTACCCAATTGACCCCAATTTTGGTCCAATTCAATTCTAAACTTCAATTCAACATTCCCAACACCAATCTAGACCAAATCCAAGCCCAATTTGATTGACATTTGGATCCAATCTCACTTTTGGCCTTAAAGCCCAATTTGGACTCATGACCCAAACCTAACCCAAACTCACCCAACTCAATTCCAATTAACCCCAAATCTTTTCTAAATCTTCGTTAACATTCCCACAAACAAAACACAAACATGAGTTGCCCAAAATTTAGACCCAAACCCCACTCAAATTCAACCCAAAACCAAAAGGCCCAATTTTGACCTAAACCCAAACCTAACCCAAATGAGCCCAAACCCCAAAATCAAAGCCCAACCAAAGCCAAAACCTCTTTGAAACACCCCCATAAACATTTCTCAACATTGATTTTATATCAATTTCAACCCTAGCCCAACATTAGCCCAACTTGGCCCACTTGGACCTACATAGGCCCACTTACCAAATAAATCCAAATTCAAACCAATTCAACTCCAAATCACATCAAATTGATTCCAAGCCCTTCATAGAACATCCCTAAACCAATTATGACATTTATTTGACAAAGTTCTTCACAAAATTTTTTATCCAAATGCCCATCCTAAAATCAAAAGCCCATTTCCCTTAAACTTTCCTAAAAGCCCACTCCCTTCAAATTCATAAGCCCAAATTCATCCAAAGCCCACATGACACTTCCTTTCATCATCCATTTAATCAAAATTGTCCCTAAGTCCTAAATTCAACATCAAATTATTCCAAATCAAGTTTCATACAAATTTCCATCAAATTACCAAAAATTCTTAAAACCCATTTTCATGAAATTGACCCAAGCTTTTCCCAAGCCAAAGGTGAGCCATGCAAGCCATGGACAAGCCACATGAAGCCATGGAAGGCTTGACATGTGATCAAGCCATTAATGGCAAAAGGAGGGGACCCTTTCCTAATCCTCCTTAACCCCTTTTTTACCTTAAGCATGTCACACACTAAACCATGCTTAGCCACCTCATCATGGATGGAGACCACACCACTCTCCCTCGGTCGACCCAACCGATCTTCTCAGCCCAAAATCAGGCCATGGGGAGGTGCACCCAACCCAAACCAATGGGTTGACCAAATTAAGACCAAAATGACCACCTCCCCATTCCATTTTAATTCAAACACTTTACACATGTCCAAGCCCAATTGACTTCACCATTGCCAAGCCCTGACCTCCCTAGTCAAGATGGTGACCCATGCCTGCACGGCCAGCCGCTCGGATCGCCGGAAAACACCACACCCGAGAGCATCATGTGAGCCCAAGCTTGGAATTCTCACTCGCCGAGTTGCCCCATGCCCAATGGCCACCATGGCTGTTCTTCTCCTCACCGCAGCAGGCTGATCCCATGCCTCAACTCCCCCGGGAGGCCCTCCACCCTCTCCTATTTAAACTCCACCCCTCTCGGCCATGAGAAGAGCTAAGCACAAACCTTGCCAAAACTCGCCAAAATTGTTCCGTACTCCTCCCCATACACGAGCACTTGATCCCCAGGTGAGATCCCCCTGCCATTTCTCCTCCGCGAGCTCGATTTCGTAGTCGAAATTCCACCCAAAACAAGGACACATCTCCACAGGTGAGCGAATTCCCAAATTGATTGGTTCTACACCTTCACTGGACCAAGGGAAGGTGTCAACCGAGAAAAGCCCCATCTCCGGAGCCACCCGGTTGCTCCGGCCTCCAAGCTTTGTGATCGGGCTTGGTCGAAATCACATCCGGACAATTCACTGGACCGAGAGACTTCATCCGGAGCTTGCTAGGATCCAATCGAAGGTGCAACAACTCTCGGATTGAAGCCACACTTCTTCGAGCAAAGGTATGAGCTAATTCTTCATCCCGAGCTTCGGAGATTCTCCATTTCAAATGCCTTAGTTTCAATGCATGTTAACCGTATAGATGTGTTCGTCTCTTCAAGACGAATCCATAAAGCATAAGAACATAAAAATCCATTGAGTATCGAGTGAGATCTTAGGGATTTAGTGTGGACGGCTCTCGGGTGAGGACGCTCGGGGACGATGAACGGATGCCGTCCATTCAATACACGCGCGGACGAACGGCTCAGATGGCGTCGGACCGGGAGACGGTACGAGAACCGCGGGGCCCGGGCTGCGGACTCGGGTGGCGGCGTCGAATGGGAGCGCGACGCGTGTGCGTTCGGAGCCGCCGAGGTCGACGCGGCGCCGCGTGGATAAATAGAAAATTAGGATATTTTTCTATTTATTTAATTCCCTAAACTTCAAAAATTCATATCTCCGTGTAGAAAAATCGAGAAAAATAAAATAAAAATACCCTCTTGCTCGGTGAACGAGAGGAGAATAATGTGGAAAAGAAATCATTTAATTTCATCAAGTATTTTATTTTTTATAATTTATTTACTCTCTGCATTATTTTAATTCTCCATGCATGCATACAATTCACCATGACATGAGACCATAGGGCTTTTGAAGCCTCCGAATTTGGGAACATTCCCCGAATTTTCCAAAGTCGGAGGCCATCCCTATGAAAAGTTATTGATTTTTCAAATTCAGAGTTACTGTTTTGAGTATTTTAATTCCAATAAATAGCATGTTGTGGAATAAATTCTAGGAAAATTTTGTGATGTTCCTTATGACCGAGAGAACCCTAGGAAAAATAGGTTTTGACTTAGTTCATTTAAAACAACCCTAATCGGCTTAAAAACCCAAAATAAGTCTTTAATTAATTAAAGTTAACCATGCATCAAATTGACTTGAAATCAATTCTCCACTGACCTTTAGAATCAGAGGAACCCACCATAAAAATTTGAGGTCAATTGGACTTGGTTAGCCCCACTAAATTGGTTGATTAGGCCACTTAGTCATCTTAAACTTTAAAAATTCATAACTTTTAAAATACCTTTCAAAAATTCACCAAATTGGTTTTGGAGCCTCTCTGATATCAGGGGAACCTAAGAAAATTAAAATTTCAATTTTCTAAAAAAGTTGATTTTTAATCATATTTTAATATTTTTAATAATTAAAAAATAATAAAAATCACAAAAATAATAAATTCACCAAAATGTCACATTTTGAATTTTAATCACATAGGAACAAATCCTACATTTTTCTTAGGTCTATTTGGTGAAATATTAAATTTTAAAGCTTTAAGGTAATTTTAAAATTAAAAAATGTATTTTCTAGTATTTTCACTAAAATAATTATAATAAATTATAGAAAAATCAGAAAATTTCAAAATTTGCTTCTCTGGTTTCCTTGATATCAGAGAGATTTTTGAAAAATATAAAATCCATTTTTCAACATTTATTTTATTTTTAAATTAATTAACACTCCAAAACTTAAAATAATTATAATAAAAATAATATAATTCAAAAAATCACCAAAATTGGTCCAAGTGGTCCTCTGGTCATTAGGAATGTCCCCTAATTTTCTTAAGGACAGAAACTTTCCCTTGGTCATGTTATTAAATTTTCCTTGAAAATCTCTATTTTCTGCCAAAAATAATTATATAAATAAATTAAATATAGAAAAATCACATTTTCTCCTCTCATGTCTTTATTGGCATATGAGTGAAGTCACATAAAAATTTCAAGTTCATTTGAGTTCAATTTAGTGAGTTATTAAATTATTAAGCTTAAAGGGTAAAATGGTAATTAAAATTTTAACCCTTAATTAAAACTTTAGGTTTAATAAAAATTTAACAAGTAAAATATTTGATCCTAATCTGATTTGGATGATTGAAATTTAAATGATTAAAGGGTAGAAACCCATTAAGCAATTTTAAAATAATTAAACCTTAATTAAATAATTGATTAAATTTGGAAGAATAATAAAATTGGAATTATTAAAATAGGGATATTATTAGGAAGAGATTTATTCTTTAATTTAAAAATCCCTAAATTAATTATCTCATTAATATTCAATTCTTAATTTAAATGATAACTCAAATTTAAAATATTAAAAGACTTAATCATTAAACTAAAATTAAATTATTAAACTCTTTTAAAAAATTCAATTAAAATTAAAAAAAAATAAAATTAAATTAAAATTAAATTAAATCAAATAAATTAAATTAAATTAAATAATTAAATTAAATTAAATCAAATTAAATTAAATTAAACAATCAAATTAAATTAAATTAAATTAAATAAATTAAATTAAATTGAATAATTAAATTAAATTAAATTAAGTAAATTAAATCAAATTAAATTAAATTAAATTAAATAAATTAAATTAAATTGAAATAATTAAATTAAACTAAATTAAATTAAATAAATTAAATTAAATTGAATAATTAAATTAAATTAAATTAAATTAAATTAAATCAAATCAAATTAAATTAAAATTAAATCAAATCAAATTAAATTGATTTAACATCAAATCAAACTCAATTGAATTAAATTAAAATTAAAACTCAATTAAATTAAATTAAATTAAATTAAATATAACATCACCTAAGACATAAAGAATTCAAAATAAATATAAAGCAACTTGAACACTATTCCAAATTTAAACCCTTTAACTTAAATCAAATCATTTGGAATACTAATTTACTCTTGAGAGTTTTAGTTATCATAACTCCTAAACAGAACATTAAATGAAATGTTACTTCACTTATAGGATATTCAAATGTCCTAGTTCACTGAGCAAGTTAACAAAACTTGAATTCTTGGACGATTAATTCATTTGTATAATTAAATTCATTTGGACTTAAAACAATCCTAGAAATATTGAAAAGATGTTTAAGATTCCTCTTAAGCACTTCCTCAATATGATAGGACATTTATAAGAACAATTGGACTTAATCGTTCTTTGATGAAGAAAATCGTCCTCAAACCAAAATACAAAGACCTAGACGTCATAGGAAATGACTAGCTATAGGATTAGGAGTTTGGTAGAAAACCATAACCCTTCCCTTAGCTTTACCTAGGAACTTGCTTAAATATTCTAATTGTGTTTTAAGTGCAGCTTGGGATGACGGGAAGACCCTCCAGGTACGCTTTTATTTTTATTGCAATTCACTTTCTTGCAATTTACTTTCCTGCAATTTACTTTCTTGCAAATGTACTTTATTTTTCTTGCATGATAAAACAACAGTTGCATGAAAACCCACATCTTTAGGATAGACCCTAAAACTGAAACCAAATTAAGTTAAAAGTCATTGCAAGATAAAATTCACCGCCACAACATTTCAAAATATAAAACAACTCAAAATTTAATCACAAACAGAACACAAAACTACAATTACAACTAAATTAAAACGTCCTGTTGGATGATCGGGAATACCTCGGATGATGTAACCCACGTGTTGCTAACGGGATTTCCCACAGTCTAAATGAAAGTGTGGAACTCATTCAGTTGAGTTTAGCAAATTCATCTGGACTAAGTGAATCCGATAAAAATAATGATGCCGGAAGGATGGAACCGTGGGATCTTAACCGGTGTCGTTATAATCAACTTTAAGATTTGTTTTAATCAAAACATAAAAAAAACACTTAGAAAATTAAGACTTCTCTAAACCAAAACACTTTTCTCATCTCCTGATTTATGATTTCTAAAACTAAACCTCTGCAACAACAAGGAGCTCGGAGCATGGTGGGCAGCATGGCTATCGTCATCAGCAAAACTTGAACCTACTTCAGCAAAACTTTCCTAGAATTAAATAACCAAGCCATAGGATTTCGAGGTAGTTTTCCTAGTGAAACATAAATCCTCAACCTTTTGTTAGGCATTTGTCTTGCAAATTAAGCCCTAACCGGACTTAGGATTCCGAGGTAGTCGTCTGATATGACATAAACCCTCACATCTTCAAGGCTATTTATATGATTCTATTATATAAATATAAGTCCTAATTAATTAAAACTGACAAAATCAAAACTTTTAAATAAACATTAGGATTTTTCTAAGTCTAAGCCAAACAATAGGATAGTCGGGAAATTACCGAAGTTCACTTCGAATCTGTGATTTCTCCTACTTTTCTTCCTTTGGATTCACAAAACAAAATGTTCTAAACTTGATCCATTCCCTATTGAAATTCAAAACTTCAATCCTCGAAAACTTAAACTTTGAAATCCTTGAGAGCGGAATTATTGATTATTATCGAGAGTTTTCTTAGGTGATTCCCGTCACTTAAGATGTAATTAACTATAGGGGCTTGCCCTTATAGGGAATTTTGAAGAACCCGAGTAATATAAACCCCGTTTAATGTTTTCATATTAAGCGGGGAATTTTGTCGGCTTATAAAATTGGTTCGCAGACCAAACGGGTGTCACAAATCTTCTAGTTTATTTAATCGAGCCCCACCGTCAAGTAGTGTGTCTATCCTTAGGGATAGATACACGGTTTGTGGTGCGGTGCTCGTTTATTATAAACTATTTGGGACGTGAGATCGGTTTAATCTCATATCTTAAAACCTTCAAATTTAAAATTATTTTCAAAATCAAATACTACTTTTCAAATTATTTATTTTAATTAAATTAAAAATTCGCCGACGCATTTACGTTAGGCGACCCCTCTTCAAAATAAAACACAACCTAAAAATATGCCGACGGTTTAATCCATTGCAATACTTGATGACTCGTCCAACACTTTCCTGCGGACTTGCCGGATGGTCAATGATATTATTGCAATTCGATATAACTTTCGTGCCTCCGTGTGCCGTAAAGGGACAAGTCTTAGCGGACTTCTTCGCAACGACACCCTTTGCGGCCGAATCTCCTCTCGATGACGATCTACCGGATGAACAAATAATGAACCTAGAAGACCTCGATGATCGACGTTGGGAATTATATTTCGACGGAGCATCTTCAGCACACAAAGACAAAGAATCGCAAGTGATAGTGCCGGTAAAGCGGGAATCGGGCTAATCTTTATAACACCGGAGCGGGGGATGTTAAGATACTCCTACCACTTGACGTGACCGTGTACAAACAATGAAGCGAATACGAAGCCCTCATAACGGGACTGGAATTAGCTATTCAAATGGGGATAACGGACATCAACATCTACGGGGATTCGCGAGTTAATCATTCAACAGATCGCCGGACAATACGGAATTTTTAAACCGGGACTCGAACAATACTTCCAAGATGCCATACAAATTATTGGAACGGATTCCAAATGTAACGATCCGCAAAATTCCCGGAAAAGAAAATGCTTTAGCAGATGCTTTAGCCCGTCTCGCAAAAGAATTCGCACTGTTTGCAAGATGAATCGATGGAAGTGTCGGTTCACGGACGTCGAGTCCTATCACGACTCGACATAGACACAATACACAAACCGGAAAAAGAAAAAGAAGCAATTGCGACAGTGACGTGAAAACACGAAGATCGGCGACGACCATTGATGAACTACCCGCAAACAGGAAAGCTACCGGACGATAGGTCACTAGCCCATCGGATCAAGAAAAGAACTTTGTCTTACGCATTAATAAACAACACATTATACGAAGGTCTTTTGATCAAATGTGGCTAAGGTGCCTAAGCGGGTCCGAGGCCCATGAAATTGTTAAAGAGGTACATTCGGGACTCGTGGCGCTCACCAGCCGGGTCCAAAGATGAAAATAAAAATTAAAAGACTAGGGTACTACCGGCCCTCGATGATGACCGACCGCAAGAAAATCGCCAAGAGCCGTCACCAATGCCAAGTGCACGGAGTGGTTCTACACCAACCTCCAAATGTGCTCGCACCCGACAATTGCGTCGTGGCCATTTGAATGTTGGGGCACGGATATAGTGGGTCCAATAGAACCACCATCTTCAAAAGGACATCGCTTCATTCTTGCGGCTACAGATTACTTTTCCAGTGGGCGAACGGTCCACTTAGAGAAGTGAAAGCACACCACGTGCTACGGCTTTTCAAGAACCAAGTTGTCTACCGTTTCGGAGTGCCGCGCGAGATCATCTCGGATAATGGGTCGGCATTCGAAGCACACAAATCAACAATTTTGTCGAGAGACACGGAATCGACTGGCGATACTCAACAATTTACTACCCAAGAGCAAATGGCCTCGCTGAGGCTTTTAATAAAACTCTCGTTCAAATATTAAAGAAAACCTTGGACGATAATAAGAGAAATTGGCACGAGAAATTGTTAGAAGCCTTATGGGCCTACCGGACAACCTTCAGAACTCCTACTCAAGCTACACCTTACGCTCCGGTGTATGGGTCCGAGGCGATGTTACCTTTAGAGGTTCGGCTTCCTTCACTCGAATTGCGATTGCAAACAAGATCACGACGAAGAAAACGCCAAATTACGACTAGAAGAATTAGAAAGCCTGGAAGGGAAAAGACTTGCGGCGCAACGAATTTAGAACTATACCAAGCTAAGATGGTTCAAGCCCATGACAAGCCGGGTCCGCCCAAGAACCTTCAAAGTTGGTAACTTAGTTCTCGTTCTCAAGAGACCTATCCTTGCACATCGCAAGATAGGAGGAAAATTTGAACCCACTTGGGAAGGACCGTTTGTGGTTGAAGCAGGTATACTCGGGAGGTTCCTACCGGCTAGTGAATTGCCGGGGAGAACGACATATGCTTCCGATCAACGAACGATACTTGAAAAAGTATTACGCTACCTGATGTTTCGAAGGAATGAATTCTTCATCCCTAAGAAACACGGGCGAAGTAATTACTTATGAATGGGTCTGAACCCAAAAATAATAAAATGTGTTAAGATAAATAAAGTCATGATGATACGTTTTCCTTGTTTTCTTTTTCAAACCAAAATCTCTTCCCTGATCTTATCCTACTTCATTCCTGTTAAATTTTAAAATATAGGAGGAATAAAAAAAATGTCTTTAATAAACATTTTCTTAATGTTCTTGTTCTTAAGTACGACCCCCGATCCTTTTCCTTGTCTTTTCGCGAGGAAATGTCGTACGAGCGGTTGGTCCCGAACTTTAAGAATGGCGTAAGCCTTGCACTCGATGAAAAGAGGGTGAAAGATGGAGCGATAATCAAGATTGACTCGGATTTCGCACCGGCAGGCCTACGATACGAGGAAAGTGACCGGGTCCCGCTAACCGAGAAGAACTACCCGGGCAGACAGTGATGAAAGTGGGTGGCCCAAGCCACCAATCCAACAACAAGAAAAGAAAAGCAAACACCGAAGAAGAAAAGAAAATGAAGTCCGTAGTCGCTACAGCGGAGGGCAGGCTTGTCAGTGTCGCGCCCACAGAGATTCAAGAAGTGCGGAGAGCTACTCTCACAGCCACGCAACGAAGAAATAAGAATCGCCGTATCCGTAAGATGTTAACAAAACTAGCTGCGGACCAGCGCGACGAGACAATTGCTAATGCCGAGCACACACATTTCAAGGACACCGGTTCACCGGGAACACCGAAGAAAGGAGGTCAGCTCCTAGGATAACGAAAGAATCGGGGAAATCTCCGGAAGATCGAAGAAAGAAGGCTACCACGCCACCGGATAGAACCACCAATAATGCATGACCTTGTTGCGAAGCAACCCCGGGGATGTCCCGACTGGGCATCATCCCCGAGGAGCCGAGGTATGCAGGGGAACGTGAAGGGATTGAACCATATATCCCACAATATGTCACAAGGCCTCGCCATCCGCGGATCATTCCGGAATACGAGCTGGAGAGAATGCGGAATGTTGAAAAGAAAACTTTTGAATACTTCGAGAGAATTAAAGGAAGAAGGATCAACATACTAGAGGGCCTCGAGCTACATACCGACGTATTCTCGGAGTATGAACAACGAAGAAATCGTGGATTGTATCCGGGATCCGAAAAGAATGGGCCGAGCGAGCCGCCCGAGGGAAAACACATACTCGGAACCCCGGAGATGGATGCCGGGGAAAGGAAGAATCACAATACAATGCGGATGCTCGCTACAACTTTCGTTGAAGACAGAAAGGGAAACCCACCGGGGATACTCCATCATGGGCAAGTAGATCCGATGCCATTAGTCATCAGGAGAATGGTAAAAAGATTGATAACATGGAGGGTACTGCCAGCAGATTGCATACCCAATAGCTGCATTATCAACATCTACAAACGAGGTGACCGCATACCCCCACATATAGATCACCACGACTTCGTCGGACCTTTCGCACGATCTCTTTCTTGAACGAGTGTGACATCATGTTCGGATCCGACCTTCGGATAGCGAGGCCCGGTGAGTTCCGAGGGCCGATAAAGATACCTTTACCGGTAGGGTCCGTCATGATACCGAAGGGCAACGGAGCGGATATCACTAAGCATTGCATACCGGAGTGCCGATGGAGCGGATCTCGGTTACTTTCGGGAGAATGGACGACGACAAGATACCTTACCATTTCCAACCGGACCCGTAGCTAGAGAACCTCCGGCCTTACGAGCCGTGAGTTACATGGGAAATATCACACCTCCAACGTACATCCAGTCGGCATCCTTGCCAAGGATGGCTTGGAAGGTGATGTTATTAACCATGTACCCCACAATTCGTACATGGATTTTTTTTGACAAATGCTTCTTTTGATGGACCAACAAAGATCATACACGATCCGTTTTGAGTCTACATGGATTGTATGAAATGTATTCCGGATCGAGTTGTATGATGTATTTTCAACATGATTGGAATGAAAGTGACCATGTCACGTTTTTGGCCTTCACCTCTTTTTGTGCAAATTGATTGGGAAACGCCATTAAAGTTAAATGAACTTCGAACAAAGAACAGAAAAGAAATAAAGAAAGAAGAATAAAAGAAAACTTTCCTAAAAAAAAAATCTTAAAAAAATGACAAACACCAAATTCACATGAACATTAAATAAACGATAAAGTAAAATTTGAATCATTAGAAGATAAACGAAATCAACACAAATCTCAAATTCCATCCTTCCAAATTTCAAATCAAATTTCAAATTCAATCCTTCCAAATTCGAATCAAATTTCAACCTTTTCAAATCACAAATCAAATTCTCAATCAAATTCCAAATCCACTCCCGATCAAGTTTCAAATTTGATCTTCCAAATTTCAAATCAAATCTTAAATCAAATTTCAATCGAGTTCAAACTCATCCTTCCAAATCTCAAATTCAATCTTTCCAGATTTCAAATCTCAATCAAATTCAAATTCAATTTCTTCCAGATCTCGAATCAAATATCAATCAAATCAAATTCAAACTTTTAGGTCGAGGATTTTACATCCAAGACTGCACTGCTTTAGGATTTTTTTTTATTGCACTGAAATACATCAAATTCAACCTTTTGGGTCGAGGATTTTATATCCAAGACTGCACTGCTTTAGGATTCTTTTCCTATTGCACTCGAAATACATCAAATTCAACCTTTTGGGTCGAGGATTTTATATCCAAGATCTGCATCGCTTTAGGATTCTTTTCCTATTGCACTCGAAATACATCAAATTCAAACTTTTGGGTCGAGGATTTTACATCCAAGACTGCACTGCTTTAGGATCGTTTTCCTATTGCACTGAAATACATCAAATTCAACCTTTTGGGTCGAGGATTTTATATCCAAGACTGCACTGCTTTAGGATTCTTTTCCTATTGCACTCGAAATACATCAAATTCAAACTTTTGGGTCGAGGATTTTACATCCAAGATCGCACTCGCTTTAGGATCCTTTTCCTATTGCACCGAAATACATCAAATTCAAACTTTTGGGTCGAGGATTTTACATCAAAGACTCGCATCGCTTTAGGATTCCTTTCCTATTGCACTCGAAATACATCAAATTCAAACTTTTGGGTCGAGGATTTTACATCCAAGATCGCACTCGCTTTAGGATTCCTTTCCTATTGCATTGAAATACATCAAATTCAAACTTTTGGGTCGAGGATTTTACATCCAAGACCGCATCGCTTAAGATTCTTTCCTTTTGCACTCGAAATACATCAAATTCAAACTTTTGGGTCGAGGATTTTACATCCAAGATCGCACCGCTTTAGGATTCTTTCCTATTGCACCTGAAATACATCAAATTCAAACTTTTGGGCCGAGGATTTTACATCCAAGATCGCATCGCTTTAGGATTCTTCTCCTATTGCATCGAAATACATCAAATTCAAACCTTTTGGGTCGAGGATTTTACATCCAAGATCGCACCGCTTTAGGATTCTTTCCTATCGTACCGAAATACATCAAATTCAAACTTTTGGGTCGAGGATTTTACATCCAAGACCGCATCGCTTTAGGATTCCTTTCCTATTGCACCGAAATACATCAAATTCAAACTTTTGGGTCGAGGATTTTACATCCAAGACTGCACCGCTTTAGGATTCTTTCTTATTGCACCGAAATACATCAAATTCAAACTTTTGGGTCGAGGATTTTACATCCAAGATCGCATCGCTTTAGGATTCTTCTCCTATCGTACCGAAATACATCAAATTCAAACCTTTTGGGTCAAGGATTTTACATCCAAGACCGCATCGCTTTAGGATTCTTTCCTATCGCACCGAAATACATCAAATTCAAACTTTTGGGTCGAGGATTTTACATCCAAGACCGTACCGCTTTAGGATTCTTCTCCTATCGCACTCGAAATACATCAAATTCAAACCTTTTGGGTCAAGGATTTTACATCCAAGATTGCACTCGCTTTAGGATTCTTTCCTATTGCACTCGAAATACATCAAATTCAAACTTTTGGGTCGAGAATTTTACATCCAAGACCGCACTGCTTTAGGATTCTTTCCTATTGCACTGAAATACATCAAATTCAAACTTTTGGGTCGAGGATTTTACATCCAAGACTGCACTGCTTTAGGATTCTTCTCCTATTGCACTGAAATACATCAAATTCAAACCTTTTCGGTCAAGGATTTTACATCCAAGACCGCATCGCTTTAGGATTCTTCCCTATCAGCACCGAAATACATCAAATTCAAACCTTTTGGGTCGAGGATTTTACATCCAAGACCGCACCGCTTTAGGATTCTTTTCCTATCGCACCGAAATACATCAAAATCAAACTCTTGAGGTTAAGGATTTTACATCCAACACCGCATTACTCCGAGATCTCTTCTCATTGCAACGATTCAATCTAATCAATTCAATTTTCTTTCGAGGTTGAAGATGTTACATCTAAAACCTCAGAATTCCAATTTTCATTTCAAATCAAATCCTTCAAATTAATTTTGACAAACTCCAATCTAAATCGAAACTCCAAACTAAAATCTAAACTCACACATCAAAACTTAAATTGAAACAAAATAAAATCTAAATCAAAATTCTCCCAGGTCATGTGATTTGGGATTCACCTCCTTTTCCTTTCCCCAGCGAGAGTTCAGGAATCTCCGGTTTCAGAGATATACTTGCTACTCCCCAGCGGAAACTCTTCTACTTCGTCCTAAGTTCATCACTTGGACATTTGTGTTGGTTTTGTTGATCGCTTCGGTCAACACCAATACGCGCGGTGTGCTCCGTCAGCTCACCACACCTATTGGGGGTCCATTTGTTGACCTCATTTTTGATGAGGTCTTCTCTTCTTCTCTTTAGTACTTAGGATCTAGCCTTAGGCTTTTCCTTTGACTATCTTAGAGGACTAGAATTGGGACCCACCTTTTAGAAACTCAAACCACTTCTTAACTCCCTTCAAACTCCACAAACTTGACTATAGGCCCCTAATCACCTAGAGGGTTGAAATTAAATGTGGAAGTTTGAGGATGAGTTCCTATAGGACTCTTTGGCCTTAGGACTGCCCTGGGTGGCCTGGTCTGGTGGAGGGGCTGACTCTCACACACACTACACTTCCACATACCTCCTAAAACCACATCCATACCTAACTTGACCTCCTGACTCATGTAGGTGATTCACATGGATGGTCCTTAACCCCTAAGCCCTTGGGCAAGAGGTTAGGAACAACATAGTGAATGCCTCAAATGAGTCCCTTCATGGCTCATATGGGCTTGATATGGCTTCATGGCTCAACCAAAATGACTTCTTTCCACTTACATTCACCCAATATTCAATTTCCCAAATTTTCAATTTTTGACCCCGGGACCCTACACCCGCTAGCCTTACCCAAAACCCCCGAAATTACCCAAATTTCTCAAAAATTTCCAAATTACCCAAAATTCTCCAAAATTAATCCCAAACATTTCCACATCACTTAAACTGATCATCCATACCCAAAAATACCAAAAATTCCAAGAAAACCTCCCAATACCCTCCAAATACCCAAAATACCCCTCTTGGCCTAAAAATCCAAAAATTCAGAAAATTCCCAGAAAATTCCAGAAAATCCCAAATATTCCCAATTTCATTTTTTCCAACTACACCATGGGCAAATTTTGTCAATTTACCCTACTTTTGTCAAAACCCCCAATTTGACCCATTTTAACCCAAAGTGAACCCAATGTTAAACCAAACCTACCCAATTGACCCCAATTTTGGTCCAATTCAATTCTAAACTTCAATTCAACATTCCCAATACCAATCTAGACCAAATCCAAGCCCAATTTGATTGACATTTGGATCCAATCTCACTTTTGGCCTTAAAGCCCAATTTGGACCCATGACCCAAACCTAACCCAAACTCACCCAATTCAATTCCAATTAACCCCAAATCTTTTCTAAATCCTCCTTAGCATCCCCACATGCAAAACACTAACATGATTTGCCCAAAATTTAGACCCAAATCCCACTCAAATTCAACCCAAAGCTAAAAGGCCCAATTTTGACCTAAACCCAAACCTAACCCAAATGAGCCCAAACCCCAAAATCAAAGCCCAACCAAAGCCAAAACCACTTTGAAACAATCCCATAAACATTTCTCAACATTGATTTTATATCAATTTCAACTCTAGCCCAACATTAGCCCAACTTGGCCCACTTGGACCTATATAGGCCCACTTACCAAATAAACCCAAATTCAAACCAATTCAACTCCAAATCACATCAAATTGATTCCAAGCCCTTCATAGAACATCCCTAAACCAATTATGACATTTATTTGACAAAGTTCTTCACAAAATTTTTATCCAAATGCCCATCCTAAAAATCAAAAGCCCATTTCCCTTAAACTTTCCTAAAAGCCCACTTCACCACATCCAAAGGCCCAAAATCTACCCTAAAGCCCACATGACATCTCCATTTGTCATCCACTTAATTAAATCCATTACCTAAGTCCTAAATTCACCATCAAATTATTCCAAATCAAGTTTCATACAAATTTCCATCAAAATATCCAAAATTCTTAAAACCCATTTCCATGAAATTGACCCAAGCTTTTCCCAAGCCAAATGGAGCCAAGGATGAGCCATTCACAAGCCATATGAAGCCATGAAAGTTTGGCATGTGACCATGCCATTAATGGAAAAAGGAGGAGGTCCTTTAACCATCTCCTAGAAGTCATTAGCCTTAAGCATGTCTCCCCTTAACCAAGATTTAATCCAAATATTCTTGGATAAGGACAACACCACCTCTTGACCAGCTAGCCTAACTGATCTTCTCAGCCCAAGACCAGCCATGGGGAGGTGAACCCAACCCAAACCAATGGGTTGACCAATTTCAAGCCAAAATGGCCTCTTCCCCATTCCATTTTAATCCAAACACTTTACACATGTCCAAGCCCAATTGACTTCACCATTGCCAAGCCCTGACCTCCCTGGTCAAGATGGTGACCCATGCCTACCGGCCAGCCGCCTGGATCACCGGAAAACACCACACCCGAGAGCATCATGTGAGCCCAAGCTTGGAATTCTCACCGCCGAGTTGCCCCATGCCCAATGGCCACTATGGTTGTTCTTCTCCTCACCGGAGCAGCTCGATCCCATGCCTCAACTCCCACGGGAGGCCCTCCACCCTCTCCTATTTAAACTCCACCCCTCTCGGCCATGAGAAGAGCCGAGCAAAAACCTTGCCGAAACTCGCCAAAATTGTTCCGGACCCTTCTCCACCCTTAGAGCGGCTTGATCCCCGGTGTCAATTTGCCCTAATCCCCACCGATAAAATCCAATTTCCCAACCGAAATTCCACCCAAAACCAGGACACTTCTCCACGGTGAGCCAATTCCCAAATTGATTGGTTCTACACCTTCACTGGACCAAGGGAAGGTGTCCACCGACAAAAGCCCCATCTCCGAGCCACCCAGTTGCTCCAGCCTCCAAGCTTTGTGATAGGGCTTGGTCGAAATCCAACCTAGACAATTCACCAGACCAGGAGACTTCATCTGGAGCTTGCTAGGATCCAATTGAAGGTGCAACAACTCTCAGATTGAAGCCACACTTCTCTGAGCGAAGGTATGAGCTAATTCTTTATCCCGAGCTTCTGGAGATTCTCCATTTCAAATGCCTTAATTTCAATGCATGTTAACCGTATAGATGTGTTCGTCTCTTCAAGACGAATCCATAGAGCATAAGAACATAAAAATCCATCGAGTATCGAGTGAGATCTTAGGGATTTAGTGTGGACGGCTCTCGGGTGAGGACGCTCGGGGACGATGAACGGATGCCGTCCATTCAATACACGCGCGGACGAACGGCTCAGATGGCATCGGACCAGGAGACGGTACGAGAACCGCGGGGCCCGGGCTGCTGACTCAGGTGGCGGCGTCGAATGGGAGCGCGAAGCGTGTGCGTTCGGAGCTGCCGAGGTTGACGCGGCGCCGCGTGGATAAATAGAAAATTAGGGTATTTTTCTATTTATTTAATTTCCTAAACTTCAAAAATTCATATCTCTCGTGTAGAAAAATCAGAAAAATAAAATAAAAATACCCTCTTGCTCAGTCAACAGAGGAGAATAATGTGGAAAAGAAATCATTTAATTTCATCAAGTATTTTATTTTTTATGATTTATTTACTCTCTGCATTATTTTAATTCTCCATGCATGTATACAATTCACCATGGCATGAGACCATAGCGCTTTTGAAGCCTCTGAATTTGGGAACATTCCCTGAATTTTCCAAAGTCGAGGCCATCCCTATGAAAAGTTATTGATTTTTCAAATTCAGGTTACTCGTTTTGAGTATTTTAATTCCAATAAATAGCATGTTGTGAAATAAATTCTAGGAAAATTTGGTGATGTTCCTTATGACCAGAGAACCCTAGGAAAAATAGGTTTTGACTTAGTTCATTTAAAACAACCCTAATCGGCTTAAACACCCAAAATAGGTCTTTAATTAATTAGAGTTAACCATGCATCAAATTGACTTGAAATCAATTCTCCACTGAACTTTAGGATTAGAGGAATCCACCATAAAAGTTTGAGGTCAATTGGACTTGGTTAGCCCCACTAATTGGGTTGATTAAGCCACTTAGCCATTTTAAACTTTAAAAATTCATAACTTTTAAAATACCTTTCAAAAATTCACCAAATTGGTTTTGGAGCCTCTCTGATATCAGAGGAACCTAAAAAAATTAAAATTTCAATTTTCTAAAAAAGTTGATTTTTAATAATATTTTAATATTTTTAATAATTAAAAAATAATAAAAATCACAAAAATAATAAAATTCACCAAAATGTCACATTTTGAATTTTAATCACATAGGAACAAATCCCATATTTTTCTTAGGTCTATTTAGTGAGATATTAAATTTTAAAGCCCTATGGTAATTTTAAAATTAAAAAAAATATATTTTCTAGCTTTTTCACTAAAATAATTATAATAAATTATAGAAAAATCAGAAAATTGCAAAATTTGCTTCTCTGATTTCCTTGATATCAGAGAGACTTTTGAAAAATATAAAATTCATTTTTCAACATCCATTTTATTTTTAAATTAATTAACACTCCAAAACTTAAAATAATTATAATAAAAATAATATAATTCAAAAAATCACCAAAATTGGTCCAAGTGATCCTCTGGTCATTAGGAATGTCCCCTAATTTTCTTAAGAACAGAAACATTCCCTTGGTCATGTTATTAAATTTTCCTTGGAAATCTCTATTTTTCATCAAAAATAATTATATAAATAAATTAAATACAGAAAAATCACATTTTCTCCTCTCATGTCTTTATTGACATATGAGTGAAGTCACATAAAAATTTCAAGTTCATTTGAGTTCAATTTAGTGAGTTATGAAATTATTAAGCTAAAAGGGTAGAATGGTAATTAAAATTTTAACCCTTAATTAAAACTTTAGGTTTAATAAAAAAATTAACAAGTAAAATATTTGATTCTAATCTAATTTGGATGATTGAAATTCAAATAATTAAAGGGTAGAAACCCGTTAAACAATTTTAAAATGATTAAACTTTAATTAAATAATTGATTAAATTTGGAAGAATAATAAAATTGGAATTATTAAAATAGGGATATTATTAGGAAGAGATTTATTCTTTAATTTAAAAATCCCTAAATTAATTATTTCATTAATATTCAATTCTTAATTAAAATGATAACTCAAATTTAAAATATTAAAAGTCTCAATCACTAAACTAAATTTAAATTATTAAACTCTTTAAAAAATTTCAATTAAAGTTAAATAAAAAATTAAATTAAAATTAAATTAAATTAAATTAAACTAAAATTAAATTAAATCAAATTAAATTAAATTTAATTAAATTAAATCAAATTAAATTAAATTAAACAAATTAAATTAAATTAAATTAAATTAAATCAAATTAAATTAAATTAAATTAAATTAAATCAAATTAAATTAAATTAAATAATTAAATTAAATTAAATTAAATTAAATCAAATTAAATTAAAATTAAATCAAATTAAATTAATTAAACATCAAATCAAATTAAATTGAATTAAATTGAATTAAATTAAATTAAAACTCAATTAAATTAAATTAAATTAAATTAAATTAAATTAAATATAACATCACCTAAAACAGAAAGAAATTAAATATAAAGCAACTTGAACACTATTCCAAATTTAAACTCTTTAACTTAAACCAAATCATTTGAATACTAATTTACCCTTGAAAGCTTTAGTTATCATAACTCCTAAACAGAACATTAAATGAAATATTACTTCACTCATAGGATATTCAAATGTCCTAGTTCACTGAGCAAATTAACAAAACTTGAATTCCCGGACGATTAATTCATTTGTATAATTAAACCCATTTGGACTTAAAACAATCCTAGAAATATTGAAAAGATGTTTAAGATTCTTCTTAAACACTTTCTCAATATGATAGGATGTTTATAAGAACAATTGAATTTAATTGTTCTTTGATGAAGAAAATCGTCCTTAAACCAAAAAACACAAAGAACCTAGACGTCATAGGAGATGACTAGCTATAGGATTAGGAATTTGGTAGAAAACCATAACCTTTCCCTTAGCTTTACCTAGGAACTTGCTTAAATATTCTAATTGTGTTTTAAGTGCAGCTTGGGATGACGGGAAGACCCTCGAGGTACACTTTTATTTTATTGAAATTTACTTTCTTGCAATTTACATTATTGCAATTTATTTAACTGCATTGCACTTACTTTTCTTGCATGATAAACAATCTGTTGCATGAAAACTCACACCTTTAGGATGAGACCCTAAAACCGAAACCAAAACTAAATTAAAAGTCATTGCAAGATAAAATTCACCGCCACAACATTTCAAAATATAAAACAACTCAAAATTTAATCACAAACGAACACAAAACTACAATTGCAACTAAATTAAAACGTCCCGTTGGATGATCGGGAATACCTCGGATGATGTAACCCACGTGTTGCTAACGGGATTTCCCACGGTCTAAATGAAAGTGTGGAACTCATTCGGTTGAGTTTAGCAAATTCATCCGGACTAAGTGAATCCGATAAAAATAATGATGCCGGAAGGATGGAACCGTGGGATCTTAACCGGTGTCGTTATAATCAACTTTAAGATTTGTTTTAATCAAAACACAAAAAACACTTGGAAAATTAAGACTTCTCTAAACCAAAACACTTTTCTCATCTCCCGATTTATGATTTCTAAAACTAAACTTCTGCAACAATAAGGAGCTCGGAGCATGGTGGGCAGCACGGCCATCGTCGTCAGCAAAACTTGAACCTACTGCAGCAAAACTTACCTAGAATTAAAATAACCAAGCCATGGGATTTCGAGGTAGTTTGCCTAGTGCAACATAAATCCTCAACCTTTTGTTAGGCATTTGCCTTGCAAATGAAGCTTCAATCTGAGGGCTATGTCACCTTCGATTGGGTCCAAGCAAGCTCCAGATGAAGTCCCTTGGCCTGGTGAATTTCCTAAGTACAAAAGTGACCACGACTCGATCACAAAGCTTGGAGGTCGGAAGCAATGGCCGGCCGTGTGAGGGGGCTTTTGCTGGGAAACTTCTCCTCTTGGTCTAGTGAAGGTGTAGAGTCAATCAATTTGAGGATTGACTCACTGTGGTGAAGTGTCCTGGTTTTGGGCTTGGATTTCAACTCTGAAATTGAGCTCACAGAGAGGAAATGGCAGGGGGATTTCAGTGGGGATCAAGTTCTCCAGGTGTGGGGAAGAGTCTGGAATGATTTTGGCAGAGTTTCCTTAAGGTTTGTTTCAGCACCTCTCTTGGCCGAGAGGAGGGGGTGTTTAAATAGGAGAGGCTGGAGGGCCTCCCAGGGGGGTTTAAGGGTTGGGATCAGCTGCTCTGGTGAGGAGAAGAACAGCTGCAATGGCCATTTGGAGTGAGGCAGCTCAGCAAGGTGGAATTCCAAAATTTGGCTCCTCCCAAGGTCTCGGCCATGGTGTTTTCCGGCGATCCAGGATTTTGGTCTGCAGGCAAGGGTCACCCTCAGGTTCAGGTGAGTCAGGGCTTGATGTTGGTGAATTCAATTGAAGCTTGACATGTGTAAAGTGGTTTGATTCAAATGGAATGGGGAGGTGGCTCTTTTGCACTTGGTTTGGTCAACCCATGGAAATGGGCTTGGTTCACCTCCCCATGGTTGATTTGGAGCTGAGGGAGGATCATTTGCATCAGCTAGAAAGGGGTGGTGAAGTCCCCATCCAAAGTGATGTGGCTAATCTTGGTTTAGTGTGCAGCATGGAAGGGGTTAAAAAGCTTAATGAAGGTTTAAGAAAGAGGGGCCCCCCTTTTGCCATTAATGGGTTGGTCACATGTCAAACATCCCATGGCTTCATATGGCTTGTACATGGCTTGTCTTTGGCTCACATATGGCTTGGCAAGAGTTTGGTCAACTTTCATGGAAAAGGGCTTTAGGATTTTTTGGAAATTTTGGGGTTATTGATGGGATTTGGCATAATACCATTTTGGTTTGATTTTCATGATGGGTTTAGCACTTAGGGAATGATATCAATTAAGTGAGGATGAGATGTGACTGTAATGTGGGCTTTAGGATGGGTTTGGGCTTTTGAATTTGGTAGAAGTAGGCTTTTAGGAAGGTTTAAGGGAGTGGGCCTTTATGTTTAACAATGGGCCTTTAGATGAAGAATTTTGCAAAGGGCCATGCCAAATAAATGTTGATTTTAGTTTAAGGATGTGTCTGGAATAATTTGAAGCAAATTTGAGGTAGTTTGTAATTGAATTAGGTTGAATTTGGGTTCATTTGGTAAATGGGCCAATGTAGGTCAAATTGGGCTAATTTTGGACAATGTTGGCCTAGGGTTGAAATTGATGTAAAATTAATGTTGGGAAATGTTTATGGGAGTGTTTCAAAGATGTTTCAACTTTAGTTGGGTTTTGGTTTTGGGACTTGGGCTTATTTGGGTTAGGTTTGGGTTTAGGTCAAAATTGGGCTTTTTGGTTTTGGGTTTTTTTTTGAGTGGGGTTTGGGTCCAAATTTTGGGCAAATTATGTTAGTGTTTTGTTTGTGGGGATGTTAGGGAAGGTTTAGAAAAGGTTTGGGGTTAATTGGAGTTGAATTGGTTTGGTTTGGGCTAAGTTTGGGTCATGGGTCCAAATTGGGCTTTAATGTCAAAAGTGAAATTGGATTCAAATGTCAATCAAATTGGACTTCAATTTGGTCTAGATTGATATTGTGGATATTTAATTGAAGTTTAGAATTGAATTAGACCAAAATTGGGGTCAATTGGGTAGATTTGGTTTGACATTGGGTTCACTTGGGTTAAGAATGGGCTAAATTGGGGGTTTTGTTAAAAGTAGGGTAAATTGAAAAAATTGGCCCATGGTGTAGTTGGACAAAATGAAATTGGGAATATTTGAGATTTTTTGGAATTTTCTAAGAGTTTTCTGAATTTTTGTATTTTTGGGTCAAGAGGGGCATTTTGGTAATTTGGAGGGTATTGTGGGATACTTTTGGAATTTTCGATATTTTTGGCCATGGATGATCAATTTGATTGGTGAGGAAATGTTCAAGGTTAATTTTAGGGAATTTTTGGATGATTTGGAAATTTTGGAGGATTTGGGCAATTTTAAGGGCTTTTGGTAGGTTTGATAGGTGTAGGGTCCCCGGGGTCAAAAATTGAAATTTTGGCAGAATGAATATTGATCAAATTTGAGTGAAATGGAATCACTTTGGTTGAGCCATGAAGTCATATTAAGCCTATATGAGCCATGAGAGGACTCATTTGAGGCATTCATTATGTTGTTCCTAACCCTCTTAACCAGGGGCTTAGGGATTAAGGTCCATCCATATGAATTACCTACATGAGTCAAGGAGTCAAGTTGGGTATGGGTGTGGTTTTAGGATTTGGATTGTGTGTGTGTGAGAGTGTAGAGTATGAGTGTAGTGAGTGTGTAAGTGAACCCTCACCAGACCAAGCCACCCAGAGTGGTCCTAAGGCCAAAGAGTCCTATAGGGAACTCATCCTTTAAACCTTCACTTTTGATTTCAACCCTCTAAGTGATTAGGGGTCTTCAATCAAGTTTGTGGGGTTTGCAGGGAGTCAAGAGGTTTTTAAACTTCTAAAGGGTGGGTTCCACTTCTTGTCCTCTAAGATAGTCAAAGGAAAAGCCTAAGGCTAGATCCTAAGTACTAAAGAGAGAAGAAAAGACCTCATCAATAATGAGGTCAACAAATGGACCCCCAATAGGTGTGGTGTGCTAAACAAGTACACCGCGCGTATTGGCGTTGACCGAAAAGATCGACAAAACCAACACAGATGTCCAAGTGACAAACATAGGACGAAGTAGAAGAATTTCCACTAGGGAGTATCAGGTATATTTCCAAGACCGGAGGTTCCTGAACTCTCGCTGGGGAATGGAAAAGGAGGTGAACTCCAAATCACCAGATATGGGGAATTCGATTTAGATTTCATTTTACTTTTAAATTTCAAGTTTCAATGTGTGAGCTTAGATTTTGAGTTTTAATTTAAATTGAAGTTTGATTTAAAATCAATTTGAAAAAATTTTTAATTTGAAATTTGGATTTGAAATGAGAGTTGAAACCTAGGTTCCAACCTCGGGACTACAAGGAAAACTGGAATTTAGGTACCAGCCTCGGAGTGTGCATCGGAGTTTAAGTGTCAATTGAAAAGGATGAGAATCAGAATTTAGGTACTGATCTCGAAAGGGATGAGAATTGAAATTTAGGTATCAATCTCGAAAGAGAGTCGAAATTTAGGTATCGATCTCGAATGAGAGTCGGAATTTAGGTACCGACCTCGAAGGAAGAGAACTGGAATTTAGGTACCAGCCTCGGAATTTAGAATTGAAATTTAAGTATCAATTCGAAAGAGAATCGAAATTTAGGTATCGATCTCTGAATGAGAACCGGAATTTAGGTACCAGTCTCGGAAATTTTGAATTGAAATTTGGGTATCAATTTGGAAGAGAATTGAAATTTAGGTATCTATCTCGGAATGAGAACCAGAATTTATGTACCAGTCTCGAAAATTTTGAATTGAAATTTGGGTATCAATTCGGAAGAGAATCGAAATTTAGGTATCGATCTCGGAATGAGAACTGGAATTTAGGTACCAGTCTCGGAAATTTTGAATTGAAATTTAGGTATCAATTTGGATGAGAATCGAAATTTAGGTATCGATCTCGGAATGAGAACTGGAATTTAGGTACCGATCTCGGAAATTTTGAATTGAAATTTGGTTATCAATTCGGAAGAGAATCAAAATTTAGGTATCGATCTCGGAATGAGAACTGGAATTTAGGTACCAGTCTCAGAAATTTTGAATTGAAATGTAGGTATCAATTCGGATGAGAATCAAAATTTAGGTATCGATCTCGGAATGAGAACTGGAATTTAGGTACCAGTCTCGGAAATTTTGAATTGAAATTTAGGTATCAATTCGGATGAGAATCGAAATTTAGGTATCGATCTCAGAATGAGAACTGGAATTTAGGTACCAGTCTCGAAAATTTTGAATTTAAATTTAGGTATCAAATAGGATGAGAATTGAAATTTAGGTATCGATCTCGGAATGAGAACTGGAATTTAGGTACGAGTTTCAGAAATTTTGAATTGAAATTTAGGTATTAATTCGGATGAGAATCGAAATTTAGGTATCGATCTCGGAATGAGAACCAAAATTTAGGTACCAGTCTCGAAAATTTTGAATTGAAATTTGGGTATCAATTCAGATGAGAATCGAAATTTAGGTATCGATCTCGGAAGATGGGAGGCAGAATTTAGGTACTGTCTCCGAAAGAGAACTGGAAATTAGGTACCAGTCTCGAAAGTTGAGAATTGAGATTTATTGTGGAGATTTGGATTTAGCGGGAGATCGAAATGAGATATGAAAGTGTTCCATATCCCATGGGAATCAATCAAAGTCTGATTACTTGGCGAAGGGTACGAACCCATGCCATCCGAATCAAATTGAAAATTCTTTGTGATTCTGAAATCATCCCGAGAGAGGGTTTCAAAGGAGGTCTGGAATAGATCTTGATTTGAAGAAGGATTGGAGGATTTGAAAAGATGGATTTAAACTGAAATTCAATTTGAGCTTTAGATTTGTTTTGTTTGTCCTTTAACTATCCCATTTTTTGTTGTTGTTTATTTGGTGTTCATGTGGATTTGAAGTTCTTTTTAATGTTTGGATTTTTATGGAAGAGAGTTCTTATTTATTTTCCTTTTCTTTTCTGTTCTTTGTTCGAAGTTCATTTAACTTTAATGGTATTTCCCAGTCAATTTGCACAAAAAGAGGTGAAGGCAAAATGTGACATGATTACTTTCATTCCAATCTTGTTGAAGATACATCATACAACTCGATCTGAAATATTTCTCATACAATCCATGACTCAAAACGGGCTATGTATGATTCTTGTTGATCCATCCAAAAGTATCTGTTAAATCCATGTCTGAATAATGAGATACACGGTCAAAAACATCACATTCCAAGTCATCTTTGGCAGGAATGCCACATGGATGTGCATTGGAGGTGTGCTATTTCCCGTGTAACTCACAGCTCGTAGGGCCGGAGACTCTCCAATTCTGGATCTGGCTGGAAGTGGTAAGGTGCCTTTCTGTCGTCCATCCTTCTAAAAATGACGGAGATCCGCTCCACTGGTACTCATGGTATACAATGTTTTGCGATGTCTGCTCCATTTCCTTGTAATATCATGACGAAACCTACATGAAGTGGTATCTCCACCGGCCCTCGGAACTTACCCGGGCCTGCTATCCGGAGGTCAGATCCGAACATGATATGCATAATACTTCTTTAAATACCGTCCATAGATTGGAAGCATTTGTCGTTCTCCTTGGCAATTCACAAGTTGGTAGGAGCCTCCTGAGTAGACTGCCTCGACCACAAATGGCCTTTCCCAAGTCGGTTCAAATTTGCCTCCTATCTTGCGATGTGCAAGAATAGGCCTTCTGCGAACAAGAACTAAGTCACCAACTTTGAAAGTTCTTGGGCGGACCAGTTTATCATGGGCCTGGATCATCTTAGCTTGGTACAATTCCAAATTTTGTTGCGCTGCAAGTCTTTTCCCTTCCAGGTTTTCCAGTTCTTCCAGTCGTAATCTGGCATTTTCTTTTGTAGTAATTTTATTTGCAACTGCAATCCTGAGTGATGGAAGCTGAACCTCCAAACACTAAAGTGTAAGGCGTAGACTAAGTAGGAGTCCTAAAATTCGTCCTGTAGGCCCATAAGGCTTCTAATAACTTCTCGTGCCAATTTCTTTTGTTGTCATCCAATGTTTTCTTTAGAATTTGAACGAGAGTTTTATTAAAAGCCTCGGCCAAGCCGTTTGCTCTTGGGTAGTAGATTGTTGAGTATCGCCAATCGATTCCATATCTTCTGACAAAATTGTTGATTTTTGTGCTTCTGAATGCGAACCCATTATCTGAAATGATTCTGCGCGGTACTCCGAAACGGTAGACGACTTGAATTTTAAAAAACTGTAGTACGTGGTGTGCCTTTACTTCTCTGAGTTGAACTGCTTCTGCCCATTTAGAAAAGTAGTCTGTAGCTGCAAGGATGAAGCGATGTCCTCTTGAAGAAGGTGGTTCTATCGGTCCCACTATATCTGTGCCCCAACACTTAAATGGCCACGACCCAATTGTCAGATGTAGCACATTTGATGGTTGGTGTAGAACCACTCCGTGAACTTGGCACTGATGACAACTCTAGGCGACTTTCATGCAGTCGGTCATCATCGAGGGCCAGTAATACCCTAGTCTTTTAATTTTCATTTTTATTTTCGGACCCGACTGATGAGCGCCACAAAGTCCTGAATGCACTTCTTTGACAATTTCACGAGCCTCGGACTCGCTCAAGCATCTTAACCACATCCGATCAAAAGACCTTCGTATAATGTATTGTTTATTAATGCATAAGACGAGTTCTTTTCTTGATTTGATGTGCTAATGACTTATCGTCCGGTAATTTCCCTGTTTGCGGGTAGTCTATTAGCGGTTGACGCCAATCTTCCGTGTTTTCCGTCACTCGCCGCAATCGATTCCTCTCGCTTTTCTGATTTCTGTATCATATCCATGTCGAGCTGTGATAGGACCTGTCGTCCTTGAACTGACACTTCAACTGACTCATCTTGTAAGCAAACAAATTCTTTTACAAGGCGAGCTAGCGCATCCGCGAGAGCATTTTCTCTTCAGGGGATCTTGTAGATTGTAACATTCGGAATTTGTTCCAACAGTTTCATGGCATTCTGAAAGTATTGCTCGAGTCTTGGCTTTAAAATTCTGTATTGTCCGGCAATCTGTTGAATGATCAACTGAGAATCTCCGTAGATGTTGATATCCGTTATTCCATTTTGAATGGTCATTTCTAGTCCTGTTATGAGGGCTTCGTATTCTTCCTCATTGTTTTTGCACGGCTCTGTTAAGTGGTAGGAGTATCTTAACATACCCCTCTCCGGTGTTATAAAGATTAGTCTGATTCCTGCCTTACCGGGCACTATCGTTTGCAATTCCTTATTTTTCTGTGCTGAGGACGCTCCGTCGAAGTATAGTTCCCAACGTCGATCATCAGTGTCTTCTAGGCTCATTATCTGCTCGTCTGGCAGGTCGTCGTTGAGAGGCGATTCTGCCGGCAAAGGGTGTGCTGCAAGGAAGTCTCCTAGGACTTGTCCCTTTACGACACAAAGAGGCACGAAAGTTATGTCGAAATGCAATAGTATCATCGACCACCTGGCAAGCCTGCCAGAAAGTGTTGGACGGGTCATCAAATATTGCAACAGATTAACTTTCGAGATAAGGTTAACCTTATGAGAGAGCATGTAATGCCTGAGTTTCTGTGCGGCGAAGATCAGGGCCAAACAATGCTTCTCGATCGGAGGATACTTTACTTCCATCGGAATCAAACGACGGCTTAAGTAGTAGAGAGCATTTTCTTTTCTCTCATCATCGACACTAGGCTAGCAGGGCTCCAAGGGAGTCGTCTAGAGCCGCGGTATAAAGTATCAACGGTCTACCTGAGACTGGGGCTGCTAAGACAGGAGGTGTCATTAAGTATTGCTGAATGTCCTCGAAGGCCCGTTGGCATTTCTCTTCCCAAACAAATTTGGCGTCCTTTTTAACTAAAGTTTTGCTGAAGTAGATTCAAGTTTTGCTGATGACGATGGCCTTGCTGCCCACCATGCTCCGAGCTCCTTGTTGTTGCAGAGGTTTAGTTTTAGAAGTCATAAATCAAAGGATGAGAGAAGTGTTTTGGTTTAGAGAAAATCTTAGAATCCAAGTGTTTTTTATAATATTTTAATTAAAACAAATCTTAAAGTTAATTAAACAGAACCAATTAAGATCCTACGGTTCCGTCATCCAGGCACCGTTATTTTCATTGAATTCACTTAGTCTAGAAGAATTTGCTAAACTCAACTAAATGAGTTCCACACTTTCATTTAGACCTTGGGAAATCCCGTTAGCAACACGTGGGTTACATCATCCGAGGTATTCTCGATCATTCCACAAGACATTTTAATTTAGTTGCAATTGTAGTTTTGTTGTTCTGTTTGTGATTCAGTTTTGAGTTGTTTTATATTTTGAAATGTTGTGGCGGTGAATTTTATCTTGTAATGATTTTTAATTTAATTTTGGTTTCAGTTTAGGGAATATCTTAAAGGTTTTGGTTTTCATGCAACAGTCGTTTATCATGCAAGAAAAGTAAAGTACAATGCATGTAAGTAAATTGCAATAAAATAAATTGTAACAAAATAAAAGCGTACCTGGAGGGTCTTCCCGTCATCCCCTGCTGCACTTAAAACACATGTTAAGGCATTTAAATATTCCAACAAGTACCTAGGTAAAGCTAAGGGAAAGATTTTTGGTTGTCTACCAAAGTCCTAATCCTATAGCTAGTCATCTCCTATGACGTCTAGGTTCTTATGTTTTGGTTTAAGGACGATTTTCTTCATCAAAGAAACAATTAAATTCAATAGTTCTTATAAACATCCTATCATATTGAGGAAGTGCTTAAGACGAGTCTTAAACAACTTTTCAATACCTCTAGGATAGTTTTAAGTCCAAGAGAATTTAATTATACAAGTGAATTAATCATCCAGGGGTTTAAGTTTTGTTCTTTTCGCTCAGATGAACTAGGACATTTGAATGTCCCATGAGTGAAGTAACACTTCACTTGATACCTCATTTAAAAGTTATAATAATAAAAGCTTTATAAGGGCAAATCAACTTATTAAATACTTAATGATTTAAATTTAAACTTAAATGATTTAATTTGAATTTTGACTTAATTATAAAAGTTAGTTTAAGTTTGGAATAGTGTTCGAGTCATTTTAGATTTAATTCTTAATGATTTCATTTAGGTTTGTTATTAAATGATTTTAATTTAATTTAATTCAATTTAATTTAATTTTGATTTAATTTAATTTAATTTAATTTAATTTTAATTTGACTTAATTTTAATTTGATTTAGTTTAATTTAATTTAATTTAATTTTACTTTAATTTAATTTAATTTCGATTTAATTTAATTTTTAATTTGGTTTAATTTAATTTAAATTAGTTTGATTTAATTTAATTTCAATTTTAATATAATTTAATTTAATTTAATTCAATTTAATTTAGTTTAATTTAACTTAATTTGATCTCAATTTATTTTTCTTTTAATTTAATTTAATTTGATTTTAATTTAATTTCAATTTTAATTTAATTGAGATTATTCTTTTAATTTTTTAATTAAGACTTAAGTATTATTGAAGTGATTTATTTAGGGATTTTTAAATTAAAGAATAAATATCCTCTTAAATAATATCCCTACTTTAATAATTCCAATTTCTATTATTCTCCCAAAATTTCAATTAATTAATTAATTAAAGTTTTATTTTAATTATATTTGAAATGATTAATAGATTTCTACCCTTAATCATTTAAGTTTCAACCATCCAAAAATCAGTTTAAAATCAAATATTTTACCCTCCTCTTTGATTAATCCTAAAATTTTAATTAAGGGTTGAAATTTTTAATTACCTTTTTACCCTTCAAGCTTAATAATTCTATAACTCACTAAATTAAGCTCAAATGAACTTGACATTTTTATGCAACCTTACTCACATGTCAATTAAGACATTAGAGGAGAAAATTTGATTTTTCTATATTTAATTTATTTATGTAATTATTTTTAATGGAAAATAGGGGTTTTCAAAGAAAATTCAATAACATGACCAAGGAAATGTTTCTGTCCTTAAGAAAATTATGGGATATTTCTATTGACTAGAGGACCATTTGGACCAATTTTGGTGATTTTTTGAATTATATTTTATTTATTAGAATTATTTTGAGTTTTGTAGCATTAATTAATTTTAAAATAAAATTAAAGTTAAAAAATAGATTTTATATTTTTCTTAACTCTCTCTAACCTCAAGGAGTCCAGAGAAATAAATTTTATATTTTTCTGATTTTTTTTATTTATTAGAATTATTTTAGTGAAAAGGTTGGAAAATACATTTTTTAATATTAAAATTTAGATTAAGCCTTTAAAATTCAATATCTTACCCTAGGGACTTAAGAAAAATATTTGGTTTGTTCCTAAATGATTAGAATTCAAAATGTGACATTTTGGTGATTTTTAATAATTTTATGATTTTTATTATTTTTTAATTATTAAAAATATTAAAATAATGATAAAAATCAACTTTTTTAGAAAATTATAATTTTAATTTTTCTAAGTTCCTCTGATATCAGAGAAGCTCTAAAATCATTTTTGTGAATTTTTGAGAAGTATTTTGTGAGTTATGAATTTTTAAAGTTCAAATTTATTTAAGGGGGTTAATCAACCCATTTGGTGGATCAAACCAAGTCCAATTTGTTTCAAATTTTTATGTAGTGTTCTCCTATCCCTAGAGGACAGTGGAGAATTGTTTTTAAGTTAATTTGATGTGTGGTTAACCCTAATTAATTAAAGTTCAATTTTGGGGATTTAGGCCAATTAGGGTTGTTCCAATTGAATTAACTCAAAACTTATTTTTCCTAGGTTCCTCTCGTCATAAAAAACATCACTAAATTTTCCTAGAATTTATTTCTTAACATGCTAATTATTGGAATTAAAATACTAAAAACAGTAACATAAACTTGGAAAATCAATAACTTCTCATAAGGATGGCCTCTGATGTTGGAAAATTCAGGGAATGTTCCCAAGTTCAGAGGCTTCAAAAGCCCTATGGTCTCATGCCATGATGAATTGCCTATGCAAATGGGGAATTAAAACAATGCAGAGAGTAAATAAATCATTAAAATAATGAAATTAATTGATTTCTTTTCCACATTATTCTCCTCTGTTCACTGAGCAAGAGGGTATTTTTATTTTATTTTTAGGATTTTTCTACACAAAGTTATAAATTTTTGAAGTTCTGGTAAATAAATAAATAGAAAAATACCCTATTTTCCTACTTATCCACGCGGCGCCGCGTCAACCTTAGCCTTTCTGAACGGCCACGCGGCGTCTTCTGATTCGGCGATGCCATCCGACTCAGCACTCCAGGGGCCCGCGGTTCATCTACCGTTGCGCTATCCGGCTCGATCCCGACCGTCCGCTCGATACACGCGCGATCCAATGGCTCCCAGTCATCATCTACGACTGGTGTGAACCCGTGACCGTCTACCTTCTAACCCTAATTTCCCACTCGATTCTCAACAGATTTTTGTGTTCTTATGCTCTATGGATTTATCTTTAAGAGACGAACACATCCATATGGTAAACATGCATTGAAATTGACTCAAACTAAATGGAGAATCTCTAGAAGCTCGGGAGAAGGAGAGAGCTCATACCTTTGCTCAGAGAAGTGAAGCTTCAATCCGAGGGCTATGTCACCTTCGATCGGGTCCAAGCAAGCTCCAGCATGAAGTCCTTGGCCCGGTGAATCGCTCAGGTACAAAAGTGACCACAGCCCGATCACAAAGCTTGGAGGCTAGAAGCAATGGCCGGCCCGGTGAGGGGGCTTTTGTTGGGAAACTTCTCCTCTTGGTCCGAGTGAAGGTGTAGAGTCAATCAATTTGAGGATTGACTCACTCTGGTGAAGTGTCCTGGTTTTGGCCTTAGATTTCAACTCTGAAATTGAGCTCACAGAGAGGAAATGGCAGGGGGATTTCAGTGGGGATCAAGTTCTCCAGGTGTGGGGGAAGAGTCTGGAATGATTTTGGCAGAGTTTCCTTAAGGTTTGTTTCAGCACCTCTCTTGGCCGAGAGGAGGGGGTGTTTAAATATGAGAGGCTGGAGGGCCTCCCAGGGGGTTTAAGGGTTGGGATCAGCTGCTCTGGTGAGGAGAAGAACAACTGCAATGGCTATTTGGAGTGAGGCAGCTCAGCAAGGTGGAATTCCAAAATTTGGTTCCTCCCAAGATCTCGGCCATGGTCTTTTCCGGCGATCCAGGCGGCTGGCCGGCAAGCAAGGGTCGCCCTCAGGTTCAGGTGAGTTAGGGCTTGATGTTGGTGAATTCAATTGAAGCTTGACATATGTAAAGTGGTTTGATTCAAATGGAATGGGGAGGTGGATCTTTTGCACTTGGTTTGGTCAACCCATGGAAATGGACTTGGTTCACCTCCCCATGGCTGATTTGGGCTGAGGGAGGATCATTTGCATCAGCTAGAAAGGGGTGGTGAAGTCCCCATCCAAAGTGATGTGGCTAATCTTGGTTTAGTGTGTAGCATGGAAGGGGTTAAAAAGCTTAATGAAGGTTTAAGAAAGAGGGCCCCCCTTTTACCATTAATGGTTTGGTCACATGTCAAACATCCCATGGCTTCATATGGCTTGTACATGGCTTGTCTTTGGCTCACATATTGCTTGGCAAGAGTTTGGTCAACTTTCATGGAAAAGGGCTTTAGGAATTTTTGGAATTTTTGGGGTTATTTGATGGGATTTGGCATAATACCATTTTGGTTTGATTTTCATGATGGGTTTAGCACTTAGGGAATGATATCAATTAAGTGAGGATGAGATGTGATTGTAATGTGGGCTTTAGGATGGGTTTGGGCTTTTGAATTTGGTAGAAGTGGGCTTTTAGGAAGGTTTAAGGGAGTGGGCCTTTATGTTTAACAATGGGCTTTTAGATGAAAAATTTTGCAAAGGGCCATGCCAAATAAACGATGAGTTTAGTTTAAGGATGTGTCTTGAATAATTTGAAGCAAATTTGAGGTAGTTTGGAATTGAATTGGGTTGAATTTGGGTTCATTTGGTAAATGTGCCAATGTAGGTCAAATTGGGCTAATTTGGGCCAATGTTGGGCTAGGGTTGAAATTGATGTAAAATTAATGTTGGGAAATGTTTATGGGAGTCTTTCAAAGAGGTTTCAACTTTGGTTGGGTTTTGGTTTTGGGACTTGGGCTTATTTGGGTTAGGTTTGGGTTTAGGTCAAAATTGGGCTTTTTGGTTTTGGGTTGAATTTGAGTGGGGTTTGGGTCCAAATTTTGGGAAAATTATTTTAGTGTTTTGTTTGTGGGGATGTTAGGGAAGGTTTAGAAAAGGTTTGGGGTTAATTGGAGTTGAATTGGTTTTGTTTGGGCTAAGTTTGGGTCATGGGTCCAAATTAGGCTTTAAGGTCAAAAGTGAAATTGGATTCAAATGTCAATCAAATTGGACTTGGATTTGGTCTAGATTGATATTGTGGATATTGAATTGAAGTTCGAATTGAATTGGACCAAAATTGGGGTCAATTGGGTAGATTTGGTTTGACATTGGGTTCACTTGGGTTAAGAATGGGCTAAATTGAGGGTTTTGTTAAAAGTGGGGTAAATTAACAAAATTGGCCCATAGTGTAGTTAGACAAAATGTAATTAGAAATATTTGGGATTTTCTGGAATTTGTTGAGAATTTTCTGAATTTTTGTATTTTTGGGTCAATAGGGGCATTTTGGTAATTTGGAGGGTATTGGGGGTTACTTTTGGAATTTTTGGTATTTTTGGCTATGGATGATCAATTTGATTGGTGAGGAAATGTTCAAGGTTAATTTTGGGAAATTTTGTGTGATTTGGAAATTTTTGAGGATTTGGGCAATTTTAAGGGCTTTTAGTAAGTTTGATAGATGTAGGGTCTTAGGGGTCAAAAATTGAAATTTTGGCAGAATGAAGATTGATCAAATATGAGTGAAATGGAATCACTTTGGTTGAGCCATGAAGTCATATTAAGCCTATATGATCCATGAGAGGAGTCATTTGAGCCATTCACTATATCGTTTCTAACCATCTTAAACTGGGGCTCAGGGGTTAAGGTCCATCCATATGTATTACCTACATGAGTCAAGGAGTCAAGTTGGGTATGGGTGTGGTTTTAGGATTTGGATTGTGTGTGTGTGAGAGTGTAGAGTATGAGTGTAGTGAGTGTGAAAGTCAACCCTCACTGCATCGAGCCACCTGGGGTGGTCCTAAGGCCAAAGAGTCCTATAGGAACTCATCCTTTAAACCTTCACTTTCGATTTCAACCCTCTAAGTGATTAGGGGTCTTCAATCAAGTTTGTGGGGTTTGTAGGGAGTCAAGAGGTGTTTAAACTTCTAAAGGTTGGGTTCCACTTCTAGTCCTCTAAGATAGTCAAAGGAAAAGCCTAAGGTTAGATCCTAAGTACTAAAGAGAGAAGAAAAGACCTCATCAAAAATGAGGTCAACAAATGGACCCCTAATAGGTGTGGTGTGCTAATCAAGTACACCGCTCGTATTGGCGTTGACCGAAAAGATCGACAAAACCAACACAGATGTCCAAGTGACAAACTTAGGACGAAGTAGAAGAATTTCCGCTGGGAGTATCAGGTATATTTCCAAGACCCGAGGTTCCTGAACTCTCGCTGGGGAATGGAAAAGGAAGTGAACTCCAAATCACCAGATCTGGGGAATTCGTTTTAGATTTCATTTTACTTTTAAATTTCAAGTTTCAATGTGTGAGCTTAGATTTTGAGTTTTAATTTAAATTGAAGTTTGATTTAAGATCAATTTGAGAAAATTTTGAATTTGAAATTTGGATTTGAAATGAGAGTTGAAACCTAGGTTCCAACCTCGGATCGCAAGGAAAACTCGGAATTTAGGTACCAGCCTCGGAGTGTGCATCAGAGTTTAAGTGTCGATTGAAAAGGATGAGAATCAGAATTTAGGTACTGATCTCGAAAGGGATGAGAATTAAAATTTAGGTATCAATCTCGAAAGAGAGTCGAAATTTAGGTATCGATCTCGAATGAGAGTCAGAATTTAGGTACCGACCTCGAAGGAAGAGAACTAGAATTTAGGTACCAGCCTCGGAATTTAGAATTGAAATTTAAGTATCAATTCGAAAGAGAATCGAAATTTAGGTATCGATCTCCGAATTAGAACCGGAATTTAGGTACCAGTCTCGAAAATTTTGAATTGAAATTTGGGTATAGTTGACCTCATTTTTGATGAGGTCTTCTCTTCTTCTTTTTAGTACTTAGGATCCAGCCTTAGGCTTTTCCTTTGACTATCTTAGAGGGATAGAATTGGGACCCACCTTTTAGAAATTCAAACCACTTCTTAACTCCCCGCAAACTCCACAAACTTCGACCGTAGACCCCTAATCACCAAGAGGGTTGAAATCAAATGTGGAAGTTTAAAGGATAAGTTCCTATAGGACTCTTTGGCCTTAGGACTACCCTGGGTGGCCTGGTCAGGTGAAGGGCTGACTTACACACACACTACACCTATACACTACACTTACACACACACTACATTTATACACTACACTTTCACACACCTCCTAAAACCACACCCATACCCAACTTGACCTCCTGACTCATGTAGGTGATTCACATGGATGGTCCTTAACCCCTAAGCCCTTGGCTAAGAGGGTTAGGAACAACAATGTGGATACCTCAAATGAGTCCCTTCATGGCTCATGTGGACTTGATATGGCTTCATGGCTCAACCAAAATGATTTTATTCCACTTACATTCACCCAATCTTCAATTTTCCAAATTTTCAATTTTTGACCTCCGGGACCCTACACCCGCCTAACCTACCCAAATTTCTCAAAAATTTCCAAATCACCCAAAATTCTCCAAAATTATTCCTAAACATTTCTCTCCACTCAAATTGACCATCCATACCCAAAAATATCAAAAATTCCAAAAATACCTCCCAATACCCTATAAATACCCAAAATACCCCTCTTGACCCAAAAATCAAAAAATTCAGAAAACTCCCAGAAAATTCGAGAAAATCCCAAATATTCCCAATTTCATTTTGTTCAACTACACCATGGGCCAATTTTGTCAATTTACCCCACTTTTATCAAAACCCCCAATTTGACCTATTTTAACCCAAAGTGAACCCAATGTCAAACCAAGCTTACCCAATTGACCCAAATTCTGGTCCAATTCAATTTTAAACTTCACTTCAACATTCCCAATACCAATCTAGACCAAATCAAAGTCCAATTTGATTGACATTTGGATCAAATTTCACTTTTGGCCTTAAAGCCCAATTTGGACCCATGACCCAAACATAACCCAAACTCACCCAATTCAACTCCAATTAACCCCAAATCTTTTCCAAATCTTCCTTAACATCCCCAAAAACAAAACACTAACATGATTTTCCCAACATTTAGACCCAAACCCCACTCAAATTCAACCCAAAGTTAAAAGGCCCAATTTTGACCTAAACCCAAATCTAACCCAAATGAGCCCAAACCCCAAAATCAAAGCCCAACCAAAGTCAAAACCTCTTTGAAACACTCCCATAAACATTTCCCAACATTAATTTTACATCAATTTCAACCCTAGCCCAATATTGGCCCATTCACCAAAGGAGCCCAAATTCAACCCAATTCAAACCCAAATCACTCCCAATTTGCTCCAAGTCACTCATGACACATCTATGAGCTAAACCCAACAATTATTTGGCCCAAGCCTTTACCAAAATTTCATCCTAAAATCCATTTTAAAATTCAAAAAGTCCACTTCCCTTAAACCTTCCTAAAAGCCCACTTCCTTCAAATTCAAAAGCCCAAATTCATCCAAAGCCCAAATGGCACTTCCCTCATCATCCATTTAATCAAAATCACCCCTAAGTTTCAAAATCATCAATTAAACCATTCCAAATCAAGCTTCATACAAATTTCCATCAAATTACCAAAAATTTCTAAAATCCATTTTCATGAAATTGACCAAGCTTTTCCCCAAGCCAAAGACAAGCCATGCAAGCCATGGACAAGCCACATGAAGCCATGGAAGGTTTGACATGTGATCAAGGCATTAATGGCAAAAGGGGGAACCCCTTTCCTAATCCTTCTTAAGCCCTTTATTACCTTAAGCATGTCACACACTAAACCATGCTTAGCCACCTCATCATGGATGGAGACCACACCATTTTCTCTTGTCTGACTCAAGTGATCCTTTTCAGCCCAAAACCACCATGGCTGTTCTTCCCATGCCCAGAGCAGCTGATCACAAGCCCTAACTCTCCCTGGGAGGCTCTCCAGCCACCTCTATTTAAACACCACCCCCTCTCGGCCATGAGAGGTGCTGAAACAAACCTTAAGGAAACTCTGCCAAAATTGTTCCAGACTACTCCCCACACATAGAGCATTTGATCCCCGAATTCCGAATTCCACCAATTTCCTCCAGTCGAGCTCAATTTTGAGCTCAAACTTTAGCCCAAAAACCAGGACACTTCTTCACAGTGGATCAATTTTCAAATTGATTGGTCCTACACCTTCACCAGACCAAGAGGAGAAGTTTCCCACTGAAAGCCCCATCTCCAGGCCACCCAGTTGCTCCAGCCTCCAAGCTTTGTGATCGGCTGTGGTCGAAATCATACCTAGGCGATTCACCGGACCGGGAGACTTCATCCGGAGCTTGCGGGATCCAATCGAAGGTGACACAACCCTCGGATTGAAGCCACACTTCTGCGAGCAAAGGTATGAGCTAATTCTTCATCCCGAGCTTCGGAGATTCTCCATTTCAAATGCTTTAATTTCAATGCATGATCACCATATAGATGTATTCGTCTCTTCAAGACGAATCCATAGAGCATAAGAACACGAAAATCCATTAAGTATCGAGTGAGATATTAGGGATTTAGTGTGGACGGCTCTCGGGTGAGGGCGCTTGGGGACGATGAATGGATGCCGTCCATTTAATACACGCGCGGACGGACGGTTCAGATGGCGTCGGACCAGGAGATGGTACGTGAACCGCGGGCCGCGTGGCGCTGAGTCGGAAGGCGGCGTCGAATGGGAGCGCGCCGCGTGGCCGTTCGGAGATGCCGAGGATGACGGGGCGCCGCGTGGATAAATAGAAAATTAGGGTATTTTTGATTTGTTTAATTCCCTAAACTTCAAAAATCCATAACTTTGTGTAGGAAAATCGGAAAAATAAAATAAAAATACCCTCTTGCTCAATGAACAGAGGAGAATAATGTGGAAAAGAAATTATTTAATTTCATCAAGTATTTTATTTTTAATGATTTATTTACCCTATGCATTGTTTTAATTCTCCATGCATATAGGAAATTCACCATGGCATGAGACCATAGGGCTTTTGAAGCCTCTGAATTTAGTAACATTCCCTGAATTTTTCAAAGTCAGAGGCCATCCCTATGAGAAGTTAATGATTTTTCAAGTTCATGTCACTATTTTGAGTATTTTAATTCCAATAATTAGCATGTTGTGAAATAAATTCTAGGAAAATTTGGTGATGTCTCTTATGACCAGAGGACCCTAGGAAAAATAGGTTTTGAGTTAACTCATTTAAAATAACCCTAATTGGCTTAAACACCCAAAATAGATCCCTAATTAATTAGAGCTAACCATACATCAAATTGACTTGAAATTAATTCTCCACTGACCTTTAGGATTAGAGGAACCCACCATAAAAATTTGAAGTCAATTGGACTTGGTTAGCCCTACTAAATGAGTTGATTAAGCCATTTAGGCAATTTGAACTTTAAAAATTCATAACTTTCAAAATACCTTTCAAAAATTCACCAAATTGGTTTTGGAGACTCTCCGATATTAGGGAAATTTAAGAAAATTAAAATTTCAATTTTCTAAAAAAGTTGATTTTTTGTATTATTTTAATATTTTAATAATTAAAAAATAATAAAAATCATAAAAATAATAAAATTCACCAAAATGTCACATTTTGAATTTTAATCACTTAGGAACAAACCCCATATTTTTCTTAGGTCTATTTAATGAGATATTAAATTTTAAAGCCCTAAGATAATTTAAAATTTTAAAAAATACATTTTTTGGCATTTTCACTAAAATAATTATAATAAATCATAGAAAAATCAAAAAATTGCAAAAATTGATTCTCTGATTTCCTTGATATCAGAGAAATTTTTGAAAAATATAAATTTCATTTTTCAACCTTTATTTTATTTTTTAAATTAATTAATACTCCAAAACTTAAAATAATTATAATAAAAATAATATAATTCAAAAAATCACCAAAATTGGTCCAAGTGGTCCTCTGGTCATTAGGAATGTCCCATAATTTTCTTAGGGACAGAAACCTTCCCTTGGTCATGTTGTTGAATTTTCCTTGGAAATCCTTATTTTCCACTAAAAATAATTATATAAATAAATTAAATACAGAAAAATCACATTTTCTCCTCTCATGTCTTTATTAACATATGAGTTAAGTCACATAAAAATTTCAAGTTCATTTAAGCTCAATTTAGTGAGTTATGGAATTATTAAGCTTGAAGGGCAAAATGGTAATTAAAAATTTTAACCCTTAATTAAAACTTTAGGTTTAATAAAATTAACAAATAAAATATTTGATCTTAATCTGATTTGGATGATTGAAATTTAAATAATTAAAGGGTAGAAACCTATTAAACAATTTGAAGATAATTAAAATAAACCTTAATTAAATAATTGATTAAATTTGGAAGAATAATAAAATTGGAATTATTAAATAGGGATATTATTATTAGAAGAGATTTATTCTTTAATTTAAAAAATCCCTAAATTAATCATTTCAATAATATTTAATTCCTAATTAAAAATGATAATTCAAATTTAAATTCTAAAATGTTAAAGGACTAATCATTAAATTAAATTAAAAAGTTAAATTATTAAACTCTTTTTAAATTTTCAATTAAATTAAAATTAAAAATAAAATTAAATTAAAGATTAAATTAAGTTAAATCAAATAAATTAAGTTAAATTAAATTAAATAAAATAAATTAAATAAATTAAATTAAATTAAAATAAATAATTAAATTAAATTAAATTAAATTAAATTAAATTAAAAAAATATTAAATTTAAGATTAAATTAAATTAAATCAAACAAATTAAATCAAATTAAATTAAATTAAATTAAATTAAACTAAATTAAATTAAATTAAAACAAATTAAATTAAATTAAATTAAATAAAAACAAATTAAATTAAATTAAATTAGATTAAATTAAATTAAATTAAAATTAAATCAAATTAAATTAAATTAAAGGAAATTAAATCAAATTAAACTAAATTAATTTAACATCAAATCAAACTAAATTGAATTAAATTAAATTTAAATTAAAATTAGATTAGATTAAATTAAAGTTAAATGAAATTGAATTAAATAACATTACCTAAGACATAAAGAAATTAAATATAAAACAACTTGAACACTATTCGAAATTTAAACCCATTAACTTAAATTAAATCATTTGAATACCAATTTGCCCTCGAAAGCTTTGGTTATTATAACTCCTAAACAGAACGTTAAATGAAATGTTACTTCACCTATAGGATATTCAAATGTTCTAGTTCACTGAGCAAGATAACAACAAAACTTGAATTCCAGGACGATTAATTCATTTGTATAATTAAATTCATTTGGACTTAAAACAATCCTAGAAATATTGAAAAGATGTTTAAGATTTGTCTTAAGCACTTCCTCGATATGATAGGATGTTCATAAGAACAATTGAACTTAACTATTCTTTGATGAAGAAAATTGTCCTCAAACTAAAACACAAAGACCTAGACGTCATAGGAAATGACTAGCTATAGGATTAGAAATTTGGTAGAAAACCATAACCTTTCCCTTAGCTTTACCTAGGAACTTGTTTAAATATTCTAATTGTGTTTTAAGTGCAGTTTGGGATGACGGGAAGACCCTCCAGGTAAGCTTTTATTTTATTGCAATTTACATTATTGCAATTTCTTTAATCGCATCACAATTACTTTTCTTGCATGATAAACAACTGTTGCATGAAAACCCACACCTTTAGGATAGTCCCTAAAACTGAAACCAAAACTAAGTTAAAAGTCATTGCAAGATAAAATTCACCGCCACAACATTTCAAAATATAAAACAACTCAAAATTTAATCACAAACCGAACACAAAACTACAATTACAACTAAATTAAAACGTCTCGTTGGATGATCGGGAATACCTCGGATGATGTAACCTACGTGTTGTTAACGGGATTTCCCTCGGTCTAAATGAAAGTGTGGAACTCATTCAGTTGAGTTTAGCAAATTCATCTGGACTAAGTGAATCCGATAAAAATAACGATGCGGGAAGGATGGAACCGTGGGATCTTAACCGGTGTCGTTATAATCAACTTTAAGATTTATTTTAATTAAAACACAAAACACTTGGAAATTAAGACTTCTCTAAACCAAAACACTTCTCTCATCTCCTGATTTATGACTTCTATAACTAAACCTCTGCAACAACAAGGAGCTTGGAGCATGGTGGGTAGCACGGCCATCGTCGTCAGCAAAACTTGAATCTACATCAGCAAAACTTTCCAGAATTAAACAACAAAGCCATAGGACTTCGAGGTAGTTTGCCTAGTGCAACATAAATCCTCAACCTTTTGTTAGGCATTTGCATTACAAATTAAGCCCTAACCGGTCTTAGGATTCCAAGGTAGTCGTCCGATACGACATAAACCCTCACATCTTCGAGGCTATTTGTATGATCATGTCATACGAATATAAGTCCTAATTAACTAAAACTGGCAAGATCAAAACATTAAATAAACATTAGGACTTTCCTAAATCCAAGCCAAACAATAGGATAGTCGGGAAATTACCGAAGTTCACTTCGAATCTGTAATTTCTCCTACTTCTCTTCCTTTGAATTCCCAAAACAAAATCTTCCAAATTTGATCCATTCCCTATTGAAATTCCAAAATTCGATCCCTTGAAAACTTAAACCTTGAAATTCCTGAGAGCAGAACTACTGATTATTATTGAGAGTTTTCTTAGGTGATTCCCGTCACTTAAGATGTAATTAACTATAGGGGCTTGCCCTTATAGGAATTTTAAAGAACCTGTGTAATATAAACCCCGTTTAATGTTTTTCATATTAAGCAGGGGAATTTGTCGGCACATAAAATTGGTTCGCAGACCAAACGGATGTCACAAATCTTTTAGTCTATTTAATCGAGCCCCACCATGAAGCAGTGTGTCTATCCTTAGGGATAAATACACGGTTTGTAGTGCGGTGCTCGTTTATATAAACTATTTGGGATGTGAGATCAGTTTGATTTCATATCTTAAAATTTTCAAATTTAAAATTATTTTCAAAATCAAATACTACTTTTCAAATTATATATATTTAAACTAATTTTAAAATCTTAAAATTCGCCGACAATTTCTGTTAGGCGACCCCTTTTCTAAATACACTCAACCTAAAAAAATAATGCCGACAGGTATCAATTTGGAAGAGAATCGAAATTTAGGTATCTATCTCGGAATGAGAACCGGATTTTAGGTACCAGTCTCAAAAATTTTGAATTGAAATTTGGGTATCAATTTAGAAGAGAATCGAAATTTAGGTATCGATCTCGGAATGAGAACTGGAATTTAGGTACCTGTCTCGGAAATTTTGAATTGAAATTTAGGTATCAATTCGGATGAGAATCGAAATTTAGGTATCGATCTCGGAATGAGAACTCGGAATTTAGGTACCGGTCTCGGAAATTTTGAATTGAAATTTGGGTATCAATTCGGAACGGAATCAAAATTTAGGTATCGATCTCGGAATGAGAACTGGAATTTAGGTACCGGTCTCGAAATTTTGAATTGAAATTTAGGTATCAATTTGGATGAGAATCGAAATTTAGGTATCGATCTCGTAATGAGAACTCGGAATTTAGGTACTAGTCTCGAAAATTTTGAATTGAAATTTAGGTATCAATTCGGATGAGAATCGAAATTTAGGTATCGATCTCGGAATGAGAACTGAAATTTAGGTACCAGTCTCGGAAATTTTGAATTGAAATTTAGGTATCAAATAGGATGAGAATTGAAATTTAGGTATCGATCTCGGAATGAGAACTGGAATTTAGGTACGAGTCTAAGAAATTTTGAATTCAAATTTAAGTATCAATTCGGATGAGAATCGAAATTTAGGTATCGATCTCGGAATGAGAACCGAAATTTAGGTACCAGTCTCGGAAATTTTGAATTGAAATTTGGGTATCAATTCGGATGAGAATCGAAATTTAGGTATCGATCTAGGAAGATGGGAGGCAAAATTTAGGTACTGTCTACGAAAGAGAACTGGAAATTAGGTACCAGTCTCGAAAGTTGAGAATTGAGATTTATTGTGGAGATTTGGATTTAGCGGGAGATCGAAATGAGATATGAAAGTGTTCCATATCCCATGGGAATCAATCAAAGTCTGATTACTTGGCGAAGGGTACGAACCCATGCCATCCGAATCAAATTGAAAATTCTTCGTGATTCTGAAATCATCCAGAGAGAGGGTTTCAAAGGAGGTCTGGAATAGATCTTGATTTGAAGAAGGATTGGAGGATTTGAAAAGATGGATTTAAACTGGAATTCAATTTGAGCTTTAGATTTGTTTTGTTTGTCCTTTAACTATCCCATTTTTTGTTGTTGTTTATTTAGTGTTCATGTGGATGTGAAGTTCTTTTTAATGTTTGGATTTTTATGGAACAGAGTTCTTATTTATTTTCCTTTTCTTTTCTGTTCTTTGTTTGAAGTTCATTTAACTTTAATGGTGTTTCCCAGTCAATTTGCACAAAAAGAGGTGAAGGCAAAATGTGACATGATCACTTTCATTCCAATCTTGTTGAAGATACATCATACAACTCGATCTGAAATATTTCTCATACAATCCATGACTCAAAACGGACTATGTATGATTCTTGTTGATCCATCCAAAAGTATCTATTAAATCCATGTCTGAATAATGAGATACACGGTCAACAACATCACCTTCCAAGTCATCCTTGGCAGGAATGCCACATGGATGTGCATTGGAGGTGTGCTATTTCCCGTGTAACTCACAGCTCGTAGGGCCGGAGACTCTCCAATTATGGATATGGCTGGAAGTGGTAAGGTGCCTTTCTGTCGTCCATCCTTCTAAAAGTGATGGATATCCGCTCCACTGGTACTCCTGGTATACAATGTTTTGCGATGTCTGCTCCATTTCCTTGTAATATCATGACGGAACCTACCGGAAGTAATATCTCCACCGGCCCTCGGAACTTACCCGGGCCTGCTATCCGGAGGTCAGATCCGAACATGATATGCGTAATACTTCTTTAAATACCGTCCATTGATTGGATGCATTTGTCGTTCTCCTTGGCAATTCACAAGTTGGTAGGAGCCTCCTGAGTAGACTGCCTCGACCACAAATGGCCCTTCCTAAGTCGGTTCAAATTTGCCTCCTATCTTGCGATGTGCAAGAATAGGCCTTCTGCGAACAAGAACTAAGTCACCAACTTTGAAAGTTCTTGGGCGGACCGACTTATCATGGGCCCGGATCATCTTGGCTTGGCATGGTTCCAAATTTTGTTGCGCCGCAAGTCTTTTCCCTTCCGAGTTTTCCAGTTCTTCCAGCTTGTAATCCGGCATTTTCTTCGTAGTAATTTTATTTGCAACTCGGAATCCCGAGTGATGGAAGCCGAACCTCCAAAGGTAAAACTGCCTCGGACCCGTACACTAAAGTGTAAGGCGTAGACTGAGTAGGAGTCCTAAAGTCGTCCTGTAGGCCCATAAGGCTTCTAATAACTTCTCGTGCCAATTTCTTTTGTTGTCGTCCAATGTTTTCTTTAGAATTTGAACGAGAGTTTTATTAAAAGCCTCGGCCAAGCCGTTTGCTCTTGGGTAGTAGATTCTTGAGTATCGCCAATCGATTCCATATCTTCTGACAAAATTGTTGATTTTTGTGCTTCTGAATGTGGACCCATTATCCGAAATGATTCTGCGCGGTACTCCGAAACGGTAGACGACTTGATTTTTAAAAAACTGTAGCACGTGGTGTGCCTTTACTTCTCTGAGTTGAACTGCTTCTGCCCATTTAGAAAAGTAGTATGTAGCTGCAAGGATGAAGCGAAGTCCTCTTAATGAAGTTGGTTCTATCGGTCCCACTATATCTGTGCCCCAACACTCAAATGGCCACGATGCAATTGTCGGATGTAGCACATTTGGAGGTTGGTGTAGAACCACTCCGTGCACTTGGCACTGGTGACAACTCTTGGCGACTTTCATGCAGTCGGTCATCATCGAGGGCCGTGAATACCCAAGTCTTTTAATTTTCATTTTCATTTTCGGACCCGATCGATGAGCGCCAAAAAGTCCCGAATGCACTTCTTCGATAATTTCACGAGCCTCGTACTCGCTCAGGCATCTTAACCACATCCGATCAAAAGACCTTCCGTATAATGTATTGTTTATTAATGCGTAAGACAGCAGTTCTTTCTTGATTTGATGTGCTAATGACTTATCGTCCGGTAATTTCCCCGTTTGTAGGTAGTCTATTAGCGGTCGACGCCAATCTTCCGTGTTTTCCGTCACCGTCGTCAATCGATTCCTCTCGCTTTTTCGATTTCTCTATCATATCCATGTCGAGCCGTGATAGGACTCCGTCGTCCTCGAACCGACACTTCAACCGACTCATCTTGCAAGCAGGAAAATTCTTTTGTAAGGCGAGCTAGCGCATCCGCGAGAGCATTTTCTCTTCTGTGGATCTTGTAGATTGTTACATTCGGAATTTGTTCCAACAGTTTCATGGCATATTGAAAGTATTGCTCGAGTCTTGGCTTTAAAATTCTGTATTGTCTGGCGATCTGTTGAATGATCAACTGAGAATCTCCGTAAATATTGATATTCGTTATTCCCATTTGAATGGTCAGTTCTAGTCCTGTTATGAGGGCTTCGTATTCTTCCTCGTTGTTTGTGCACGGCTCTGTTAAGTGTTAGGAGTATCTTAACATCCCCCGCTCCGGTGTTATAAAGATTAGTCCGATTCCCGTCTACCGGCACTATCGTTTGCAATTCCTTGTTTTTCCGTGCCGAGGACGCTCCGTCGAAGTATAGTTCCCAACGTCGATCATCAGTGTCTTCTAGGCTCATTATCTGCTCGTTTGGCAAGTCGTCGTTGAGAGGCGATTCTGCCGGCAAAAGGTGTGCTGCAAGGAAGTCTGCTAGGACTTACGGCATGAAGAGGCACGAAAGTTATGTCGAATTGCAATTGTATCATCGACCACCTGGAAAGCCTGCCAGAAAGTGTTGGACGGGTCATCAAATATTGCAACAGATTAACTTTCGAGATAAGGTTAACCTTATGAGAGAGCATGTAATGCCTGAGTTTCTGTGCGGCGAAGATCAGGGCCAAACAATGCTTCTCAATTGGAGGATACTTTACTTCCATCGGAATCAAACGACGGCTTAAGTAGTAGAGAGAATTTTATTTTCCCTCATCATTAACCTGGGCTAGCAGGACTCCAAGGAAGTCATCTAGAGCTGCGGTATAAAGTATCAACGGTCTACCTGAGACTGGGGCTGCTAAGACAAGAGGTGTCATTAAGTATTGCTTAATGTCCTCGAAGGCCCGTTGGCATTTCTCTTCCCAAACGAATTTGGCGTCCTTTTTAACTAATGCCGAGAAGGGCTGACACATACCTGATAAGTTCGAAATAAAGCGTCGAAGATATGCCAACTTCCCTTGAAAGGATCGTAGCTGTTTTAAGGTTTTGGGAGGCGGCATCTCTAAGATAGCTTTAATCTTTTTTGGATCAATTTCAATTCCACGATGTCGAACAACAAATCCTAAGAATTTCCCGGAGGTAACGCCGAAGGCGCATTTTAAGGGATTCTTCTTAAGATTGTATTGCCTTAGTCGCTCGAAAACAATTCTCAAATCATACATGTGATCTTCCTTCAGTTTGCTTTTGATGACCACATCATCCACGTAGCACTCAACTTGGTTGTGAATGAGATCATCAAAAATCTTTGTCATTGCTCTTTGGTATGTCGCTCTCGCGTTCTTTAGTCTGAATGGCATTACTGTGTAGCAATACACTTCGATTGGTGTTCTGAATGCCGTGAGCTTTTCGTCTTCTGGTGCCATTTTTATCTGGTTGTATCCTGAAGATCCATCCATGAAAGAGAATATTTCATGTGACGAAGCGATGTCGATCATTAACTCTGGAATTGGTAGTGGAAATTCATCCTTCGGAGATGCTTTGTTCAAATCTCTGAAATCCACGCAGATTCTGATCTGACCATTCTTCTTTCGATCGGTACCACATCAGCAGCCAAGTAGGGTATTGTTCTTCACGGACAAATTTAGCGTCTATTAGCTTCTTAACTTCGCTTATGACTTGTTGTTTAATTTCCAAACGCATTCTTCTGGAAGCTTGTCTGACTGGAACGGAAGTAGGATCCACTCCTAGCCTGTGAACTGCGACTTCTGGAGCTAATTCTGGCATTTCATCATAACTCCAAGCACAACAGTCCTTGAATTCTATTAGTAGGTTGATTATTTCCTCGGAATCTTCTTTATTGAGTAAGGAGCTAACAAAGGTTGGCCTAGGCTCTTCGCTAGTACCTAAGTTAACTTCCATTAACTCGTCTATCGTAGATTTGATTTCTTCTTCGAACTCCGGTGGAGCGTCTCCAATTGCGTGCATCTTCAAACTCTTTTGTAGTTTCCATGCAGTCTTCATTAGGTTCGCAAGTGACAACCAAACAAAATTCCGTATCGTCAACTGAACCTACTGTGCCGAATCCGAGACCATGTTTTGAATTGGAGGCCGACCGACATTGTTCCATAGTCTTTCAAAATGTTGTGATTGACCCTTTGTCCATTGTCGAGGTAAGACACCACGTTGAATTAAATTTTGAACACAGGGAGAGTACAACTCAAAAGGTAATTCCATTAATTTGGAAGAAGTGACATCTTCAAATTGTACATCGTTTTCGCATTGGAATAAGAAGTGCCACGGTAAAATTCTGATCGGCTTCGCACCGCCGCTATGTACTTCTTTGACCACCATACCCTCGATCTTATTAGACTAGATCAGGGTCAGGGTCATAGTGTGTACATAGTGGTTAATCTTCTCGTAGATCGATTTGTATTCTTCGTTCTTTTCATCTTCGAGAGAAAACTTGAATTGTGGTTTCTTCCGGTTTATTGTAGATGCTTCTTTCTTGACTTCCTCTTCTTCCTCAGAGTTGTTCTCCCAATTAACGTTGATCACCGGCTTTTTCTGTCCAATTGTCCCAGTGTCTCATCCATGACCTCGTCCCCGTCCTAGACCTCAGATGCGAGTTCTGGAGAAACCTTCACCATCTCGCCGTAAGGGAGTGGTGAGTGACTATTGAACTAGAACTTCAGGTTCTTCATCGTCTCGAATTTCTTTTGCTTCATTTGGCACGGTGTTTCTGGAGAAGATTGTTTTCTTCGGATGTGCGTAATAAACTGCATCTTCATGGATTCCAATTTCATGTACGGAGAAAGGTTGCAAATCACCTTTAATGCATTGTTCTCGTCCTTCGTAGTATTTTATGCACTGATGCAGAGACGATGGTACCATCCAGTTTTCATGGATCCACGGCCGACCCAGTAGAGCGTTGAACGATGTCTCAGAATCAATTATGTGGAATTTTGCGGTTGTCTTTGCTAAGTCACCGGTCTTCATCAACAGTGTTATTGATCCAAGGGCTCTTTCTCCTTTCTGGTTGAATCCTCTTAGTAACTTCTTATCCACTTCAAGCTCGCGAGCATCAATTTCCAAGTATGCTAGTGTCTGAAGATTCATTATGTTGATTGACGCTCCTGGATCCACCAAAACTCTGGAGAGCGTAAATTTTTAGATTGTGACTGAAATGTACAACGGTCGGTTGTGATCGGCTGTCCCGAGTAGTAGATCACTGTCCGTGAAGGTAACACCTCGTTGTTCCTTTAATGAGCAAACCTCGTCTAAGGAATCTCCAACCATCTGAGCTAAACAAATCTCTGGATCAAGTAAGGCCTTGATCAGAGATTCCCTCATCTCGTTTGATAAGATGAGAGCGTCGTAGATGCTCAGTTTGGCTGGTAGTTTCCTAAGATGGGCTAGCACGTTATAGTCCACTTTGTTACCATGTGTCTCAGTTTCTTCTCGAATGGGCAATTCTTCTGTTGGGGTTGATTCTTCCTGAACAACCACCCGCTTTCCTTTGTCTTTTGGATCCATTCTCGGAGGTAGAACTTTTCCGCTCCTTAAGTTGACTTCTGTGATTTCTTCGAATCCAGTACCGAGTTTCATCGGTGTCTCCTTTTGAATCGGCATGACGAGTTCTTCCGGAGTCGCTTCGGAATCCGAAAGCTCTAACTCTATTGTGATTGGAGCTCCTTGAAATTCACAAACAGATTCATTGCTTGTTGAACTTTCGTAGCCTTCTTGGTGAATGTCTTCTTTGTCATCGTGATTGTCGATGTTGTGTATGATTTGAGAATTGTTATTTGTATCGGAATCGAGATCCAGAATAGATTGATTGTAGTTAGTTGCGTAATCGTTAGAAACAGTCAAAAAGTAGCCAACGCCGTAACTCTTATCATTATAAGATCCCGCCGGAGCGAGCAAATAATCATACAGAGTTCGAGGTTCGAGGAATTTTTCCCTCGAATCGGAAACAACCATCCTAGGATAAGCAGCCCCTAGTCTAGCCTTAGGAGCCTCGGTCCTTTCTTCTTCTACGATCTCTTTCTTTTCTACGCCTTTTCCTCCCGGGCGGTTCTTCAATTGCTAGTGATTGTGCCGGCTTGGCAGGTTTCAAACTCTGAGTTGAAGCATGCTCCGAAGCGGCCTTGATGTGGTCCAAAATTTTCTTCGATAATTTTGTCCAGACAGTACTCCATCCATCTTTAGTCGTGTACGGGTCTATCGGAACAATAGGATCCATTGAAATAACATTAACGGAACCTCCTTTCTGGGGTTCTTTCATGTATTCCTTTGGAATCGTTATGTTCCCCTTTTGGAGATTGTTGTCAAGCCAACTCTTGAAGGTGATGCAATCCTCTATCTTATGTCCAAGCATCCGGTGGTAAGGGCTGTAGTTGGGATGGTCTTTCTTGTTAACTTCCTCCGGCTTCTTGGGTTCTGGCAGTTGAAAATCTGAAGTCTTCATCAAACTGCGGAACATCTTTGGCACTGCTTAATTCTTGAACTAATATTCTCTGTTTATGAGCTCCTTTAACGTGCGCTGCAGGCGAGGGGGTTGCTCATGTTGTTGAGTTGGCTGATAACTGGGTCGAGGTTGTTGGTAGTTCTGCTGAGGTTGCTGATAGCTGGGCTACGGCTACTCCGGCTGTATTTGCATTGGATGCTTGCCCTTATCGACTGCCGCGACGATCCCAGATTTCTTTTCAAATGCCTTCACAGGCTTCTGTTTGTCTGTCTTATCGACGAAACTTAGCTGTTCGCTTCCTCTTGCAAGCTTCCGGCCTTGCTTAATAACTTCTCGAAAGTCTTAATTGTAAATCCCTTAAGGAGAAGTGCTATCGGGCCGTGAATGCTTTTAAGCAAGATACCAACTGCATGCTGCTCTTGTAGCTGTGGCTCACACTTCATGCTTAGATTTCTCCATCGAAGTATGTAGTCCACTAAAGTTTCGTTCGGTTTCTGTTTCTCCACCACTAGATCACCGATGGTGATATGGTGCTGAGCTCTGGCAAACTGTTTCACGAAGAGGTTTTCTAATTCTAAAAATGTCTTTACCGAACCGTTCGGTAACTCTGCGTACCAATCGAAGGCGATCTCAGACAGGTTGCTGACGAATTATAGGAAGATTAAGGCGTCACTTCCACCGGCGTTGCAACAACTAGCGTGAAAATGTGCAACATGCTGTCGAGGGTTTCCGGTACCATCAAAAGTCTTGAACAGAGGTGGTACGATGCCTTTTGGGTATTGTACTGCATCAAATTCTTCCGGGAAGGTCTACCCGTCCGAATAGATGCTCCGCTCTTGGGATCGTTCTAAGGCTTCTCGCACTCCGTCGTTCTACCATGTTCTTGATGTCCTTCTCTGGAATCATATTCTGAGTAGAATCTTTCTTCGGCTGATCGTCTCCATTAATGGATGTAATCTCTTTTCCTCCGTCTGTAATACGAATAACTTTTGGAGGCGTTTCTCTTGGGGGTTGAACCTGACTCTGAAGAGTGGCTAAGGCTGCAGCCATCTCTTCCATCCTTTTCGCCATTTGAGAGATCATATCATCTTTTTCTCGAAGTTGTGCTCTTAACATTTCCGGTTCATCTCTTTACGCAGAATCGCCGGAGCACCTTGTGAAGCTGACGATGCTCGTGTCTCAACCATGTTGATCTCCACATATTCTTCATCCATGAATTCCGACGAGTCAACTTCATCTCCAAACTTTTCTTCTCTTTCTCTTACTAATCGTTGAATGTCGGTTCATAGCTTTTCCATAGCGTCCTCCAATGGTCTTTTTTGTACGGTTTCAAAGTTATCATGCGATGACCGTTGGATTTCCTTCTTGGGAGTCCCCTTAATTACAGTGGCTCTCTCTTCGGACTCGGGTCTCCTGACGAGACTTTCCTTTTCTGGTCATTGTTTCGGTCTTAATTGGCCAGTAGTAGGACGCCGTACCATCCTTCTAGCAGCGGAAGGCCTAGGACTGGATGATCTATCGACTGAATACTGGAAGGTGGTATCCTCCCTGATCTCTAAACCTGAAACAACAATAGGTGGACTAGCTTTCATCTTCTTATTCGGCTTTTCTGTGGCGCTAACGGGTTCTACTCGATGCCCAAGACGGGATTTGACTGGCACCCACCCTATTCTTCTTAAAATCTCAGATACAGGACATTTCTCTTTCTTTGCTAACTTCTCTATCACAGTCTGCAGTTGGGCAAATGGTGTAATCATAGCCATTTTCTTTCGATTGTTGCTATAGTATGCGGGTTGAGGTAATGTAGAAGCAATCTTGCGGACATTTTCCTCGTCAGCTGCGGCGGAGAGGGGATGGAATCTACTTCCTTCCAAAAGCGGTGTATACTCGAGCAATGGTATGTACTCGGGTAGTGGTGTGTACTCAGACAGCTCTTCCAAGAAAGCAACTTCAGCAGCTCTAGCTTTCCTTGCAATCTTTCTACTTCTGTTTCTCCTCTGAGTTCGTGTTAGGGGTGGAACCCTTGAGCTGGACCCAATTTCAAAAACAGAAGGTCTCGCATGGAGATCTGTACCCTCCACGGTAAAATGCTCGTCACAAATTTGAATTTCCTTCCCCTTCGCGCTTGGCGGAAGCCGGGTAGGTGCGAGACGACTAGACCGGTGGGGGTAGAGACAACGAGTCCTCCTACGAACGGTAGTATTCCTCTCGACTGGAACCCTTTACGGGGAGGGAACTCTTGAGTCGACTCGAGGTCGAACTCGATCAAAGGTCTTTCGGCTTCGTGCACTTTTTCCGTAAGTGTGAAAGGGTGACGTCAGTGATCTTGACATTTGTATTCTCGAATCCTTGCCCGAAACGGATGATTCCATTGTCAGGAAGCTCCTCCTTGTAGACAGCTAGGTCAAGTCCATTGGTAAAGGAGAAAATCAGCTTTGAGGCAGACATTTTCTGCAAGGTAGATTCTGATTGTCAGTCCCAAGTTATGCTTCTTCTCATCAGGACGAAAAGAAAGGAATCGAAAAGAGTCCGAACACATTTTTGTTCATGTATTTATAAAAAGGAGTTATTTGTTAAAAGAGTCATTCATTAGAGGATTTATTTATTAGGAACTGAATGTTCAAAGGTGTAGAGAAGGTAAGGAATCCGATTCAGAATTGGAAAGGAAGAGAAAGTCTTATGCAAGACTTCTCGACTCGAAGGACCGCTCCTAAACTAACACGTATTGGGGGTCCACCCCACCTCAGAAAAGAGGTAAAAGGATCTCGGAACCTCTCCGTTTAGGGGTGTCTAAACAAGTGGCTCCTAAATCCGAGAGGAGTTGGCTATACTCGTTCAAGACGTAAATGAACGGGGTATTCCAACGGAAGAATGGTAGTTTGGTCCACTAGGGACATGGGCTCACTACCGATTTATAAAAGCAAAACCATCTGATCAAAATGGAGAGAGGAACTAGTCCCCAACGGAGTCGCTAGAAGTTGTCGGCATATTTTTAGGTTGTGTGTTGTATTTTGAAAACGGGTCGCCTAACAGAAATTGTTGGCGACTTTTAAATTTTAAATTTAATTTAAATAAATAAATAAATATATATATATATATATAGTTTTAAAAGATAGCATTTGATTTTGGAAGTAATTTTAAGTTTAAAAGTTTTAAGATATGAAATCAAACCGATCTCACATCCCAAATAGTTTATATAAACGAGCGCCGCACCACAAATCGTGTATCTATCTCGAAGAATAGACACACTGCTTGATGATAGGGCTCGATTAAATAAACTAGGAGATTTGTGACATGCGTTTGGTCTGAGAACCAATTTTATAAGCCGACAAGTTCCCCTGCTTAATATAAATGAATTAAGCAGGATTTAATTACCTGGGTTCTTAAAGTTCCCTATAAGGGAAAGCCCCTATAGTTAATTACATCTTAAATGAAGTGAATCATTTAAGAAACTCTCGATAATGATCAGTTATTTTGCTCTTAAGAATTTCAAAGTTTAAGGTTTTCAAAGGATTGGATTTTTGAAAATTTAAATGGGATTAGCTCAAATTTGGAGCATTTATTTTCAGGAGTCCAAAAGGAAGAGAAGTAGGAGAAGCTAAGGATCCAAGAAGAATCTTGGCAACTTCCCACACCATCTTATGGTTTGGCTTCAATTTGGAAATTTACTTAATGTTTCCATCCTGCCAATTTTAATTAATTAGGACTTATATTTGCATGACACAGTCATGCAAATAGCCTCGAAGATGTGAGGGTTTATGTCGTATCGGACGACGACCTCAGAATCCTAAAGTGTTAGGGCTTATATTGCACAACAGAGCTGTGCAAAAGCCTAAAGACGAAGTTAGGATTTACGTCGCGCTACGCGAACTACCTCGAAATCCTATGGGTTTGTTATTTAATTCTAAGGAAAGTTTTGCTGAAGTAGATTCAAGTTTTGCTGATGACGATGGCCTTGCTGCCCACCATGCTCCGAGCTCCTTGTTGTTGCAGAGGTTTAGTTTTAGAAGTTATAAATCAAAGGATGAGAGAAGTGTTTTGGTTTAGAGAAAATCTTAGAATCCAAGTGGTTTTTTTTAATATTTTAATTAAAACAAATCTTAAAGTTAATTAAACGAACCGATTAAGATCCCACTGGTTCCGTCATCCCGCACCGTTATTTTCATTGAATTCACTTAGTCCAGATGAATTTGCTAAACTCAACTAAATGAGTTCCACACTTTCATTTAGACCTTGGGAAGTCCCGTTAGCAACACGTGGGTTACATCATCCGAGGTATTCCCGACCATTCAACGAGACGTTTTAATTTTGTTGCAATTGTAGTTTTGTTGTTCTGTTTGTGATTAAGTTTTGAGTTGTTTTATATTTTGAAATGTTGTGGCGGTGAATTTTATCTTGTAATGATTTTTAATTTAATTTTTGTTTCAGATCAGGGACTGTCCTAAAGGTTTTGGTTTTCATGCAATAGTTGTTTATCATTCAAGAAAAGTAAAGTACAGTGCATGTAAGTAAATTGTAACAAAATAAAAGCGTAACTGGAGGGTCTTCTCGTCATCCTAAGCTGCACTTAAAACACATGTTAAGGCATTTAAATATTCCAACAAGTACCTAGGTAAAGCTAAGGGAAAGATTTTTGGTTATCTACCAAAGTCCTAATCCTATAGCTAGTCATCTCCTATGACGTCTAGGTTCTTGTGTTTTGGTTTAAGGACGATTTTCTTCATCAAAGAAACAATTAAATTCAATAGTTCTTATAAACATCCTATCATATTGAGGAAGTGCTTAAGACGAGTCTTAAACATCTTTTTAATACCTCTGTAGATTGTTTTAAGTCCAAGAGAATTTAATTATACAAGTGAATTAATCATCCAGGGGTTTAAGTTTTGTTCTTTCGCTCAGTGAACTAGGACATTTGAATGTCCCATGAGTGAAGTAACACTTCACTTGATACCTCATTTAAAAGTTATAATACTAAAAGCTTTATAAGGGCAAATCAACTTATTAAATACTTTAATGATTTAAAATTAAACTTAAATGATTTAATTTAAATTTTGACTTAATTATCAAAGTTAGTTTAAGTTTGGAATAGTGTTCGAGTCATTTTAGATTTAATTCTTAATGATTTCATTTAGGTTTGGTATTAAATGATTTTAATTTAATTTAATTCAATTTAATTTAATTTTGATTTAATTTAATTTAATTTAATTTAATTTAATTTAATTTAATTTTAATTTGACTTAATTTTAATTTGATTTAGTTTAATTTAATTCAATTTAATTTTAATCTTAATTTAATTTAATTTTAATTTACTTTAATTTAGTTTAATTTTGATTTAATTTAATTTTTAATTTGGTTTAATTTAATTTAAATTAATTTGATTTAATTTAATTTCAATTTTAATTTAATTTAATTTAATTTAATTCAATTTAATTTAGTTTAATTTAACTTAATTTGATCTCAATTTATTTTTCTTTTAATTTAATTTAATTTGATTTTAATTTAATTTCAATTTTAATTTAATTGAGATTATTCTTTTAATTTTTTAATTAAGACTTAAGTATTATTGAAGTGATTTATTTTGTGATTTTTAAATTAAAGAATAAATATCTTAAATAACATCCCTACTTTAATAATTCTAATTTCTATTATTCTCCCAAAATTTCAATTAATTAATTAATTAAAGTTTTATTTTAATTATATTTGAAATGATTAGTAGATTTCTACCCTTAATCATTTAAGTTTCAACCATCCAAAAATCAGTTTAAAATCAAATATTTTACCCTCCCCTTTGATTAATCCTAAAATTTTAATTAAGGGATGAAATTTTTAATTACCTTTTTACCCTTCAAGCTTAATAATTCTATAACTCACTGAATTAATCTAAAATGAATTTGAAATTTGTATGCAATCTTACTCACATGTCAATTAAGACATTAGAGGAGAAAATGTGATTTTTCTATATTTAATTTATTTATGTAATTATTTTTAATGGAGAATAGGGGTTTTCAAGAAATATTCAATAACATGACTAAAGAAATGTTTCTGTCCTTAAGAAAATTATGGGATATTTATAATGACCAGAGGACCATTTGGACCAATTTTGGTGATTTTTTGAATTAAATTTTATTTATTAGAATTATTTTGAGTTTTGCAGCATTAATTAATTTTAAAATAAAATTAAAGTTAAAAAAAGGATTTTATATTTTTCTTAAATCTCTTTGACCTCAAGTAGTCCAGAGAAATAAATTTTATATTTTTATGATTTTTTCTTGATTTATTAGAATTATTTTAGTGAAAAGGTTGGAAAATACAATTTTTAATATTAAAAATTACATTAAGCCTTTAAAATTCAATATCTTACCCTAGGGACTTAAGAAAAATATTTGGTTTGTTCTTAAATGATTAGAATTCAAAATGTGACATTTTGGTGATTTTTAATATTTTTATGATTTTTATTATTTTTTAATTATTAAAAATATTAAAATAATGATAAAAATCAACTTTTTTAGAAAATTATAATTTTAATTTTTCTAAGTTCCTCTAATATCAGAGAAGCTCTAAAACCATTTTTGTGAATTTTTGAAAAGTATTTTGTGAGTTATGAATTTTTAAAGTTCAAATTTATTTAAGGGGGTTAATCAACCCATTTGGTGGATCAAACCAAGTCCAATTGGTTTCAAATTTTTATGTGGTGTTCTCCTATCCCTAGAGGATAGTGGAGAATTGTTTTTAAGTTAATTTTATTTGTGGTTAACCCTAATTAATTAATGTTCAATTTTGGGTATTTAGGCAAATTAGGGTTGTTCCAAGTGAATTAACTCAAAACTTATTTTTCCTAGGTTCCTCTGGTCATAAGAAACATCACCAAATTTTCCTAGAATTTATTTCTCAACATGCTAATTATTGGAATTAAAATACTCAAAACAGTAACATGAACTTGGAAAATCAATAACTTCTCATAGAGATGGCCTCTAACCTTTGAAAATTCAGGGAATGTTCCCAAGTTCAGAGGCTTCAAAAGCCCTATGGTCTCATTCCATGATGAATTGCCTATGTAAATGGAGAATTAAAACAATGCAGAGTAAATAAATCATTAAAAATAAAATACTTAATGAAATTACTTGATTTCTTTTCCACATTATTCTCCTCTGTTCACTGAGCAAGAGGAAATTTTTATTTTATTTTTAGGATTTTTCTACACAAAGTTATGAATTTTTGAATTTCTGGTAATTAAATAAATAGAAAATACCCTATTTTCTTACTTATCCACGCGGCGCCGTGTCAACCTTAGCCTTTCCGAACGGCCACGCGACGTCTTCTGATTCGGCGTCGCCATCCGACTCAGCACTCCAGGGGCCTGCGGTTCATGTACCGTTGCGCTGTCCGGCTGGGTCCCGACCGTCCGCTCGATACACGCGCGATCCAACGGCTCCCATTCATCGTCTACGACTGGTGTGAACCCGTGACCATCGACCTTCTAACCCTAATTTCTAACTCGATTCTCAATAGATTTTTGTGTTCTTATGCTCTATGGATTCGTCTTGAAGAGACGGACACATCCATACGGTAAACATGCAATTAAATTGACTCAAACTAAATGGAGAATCTCCAGAAGCTCGGGAGAAGGAGAGAGCTCATACCTTTTCTCAGAGAAGTGAAGCTTCAATCTGAGGGCTATGTCACCTTCGATTGGGTCCAAGCAAGCTCCATATGAAGTCCCTCGGCCCGGTGAATCGCCTAGGTACAAAAGTGACCACGCCCAATCACAAAGCTTGGAGGCCGGAAGCAATGGCCGGCCCGGTAAGGGGCTTTCTCGGGAAACTTCTCCTCTTGGTCCGGTGAAGGTGTAGAGTCAATCAATTTGAGGATTGACTCACTGTGGTGAAGTGTCCCGGTTTGGGCTTGGATTTCAACTCCGAAATCGAGCTCGCGAAAGGAAATGGCAGGGGATTTCGAGTGGGGATCAAGTTCTCAGGTATGGGGAAGAGTCTGGAATGATTTTGGTAGAGTTTCCTTAAGGTTTGTTTCAGCACCTCTTCCATGGCTGAGAGAGGGGGTGTTTAAATAGGAGAGTCTGGAGGGCCTCCCAATGGGGTTTAAGGGTTGGGATCAGCTGCTATGGTGAGGAGAAGAACAGCTGCAATGGCCATTTGGAGTGAGGCGACTCGAGCAAGGTGGAATTCCAAAATTTGGCTCCTCCCAAGGTCTCGGCCATGGTGTTTTCCGGAGATCCAGGCGGCTGGCCGGCAGGCAAGGGTCACCCTCAGGTTCAGGTGAGTCAGGGCTTGATGTTGGTGAATTCAATTGAAGCTTGACATGTGTAAAGTGGTTTGATTCAAATGGAATGGGGAGGTGGCTCTTTTGTACTTGGTTTGGTTAACCCATGGAAATGAGCTTGGTTCACCTTCCCATGGCTGATTTGGGCTGAGGGAGGATCATTTGCATCAGCTAAAAAGGGGTGGTGAAGTCCCTATCCAAAGTGATGTGGCTAATCTTGGTTTAGTGTGTAGCAAGGAAGGGGTTAAAAAGCTTAATGAAGGTTTAAGAAAGAGGGCCCCCCTTTTGCCATTAATGGGTTGGTCACATGTCAAACATCCCATGGCTTCATATAGCTTGTACATGGCTTGTCTTTGGCTCACATATTGCTTGGCAAGAGTTTGGTCAACTTTCATGGAAAAGGGCTTTAGGAATTTTTGGAAATTTTGGGGTTATTTGATGGGATTTGGCATAATACCATTTTGGTTTGATTTTCATGATGGGTTTAGCACTTAGGGAATGATATCAATTAAGTGAGGATGAGATGTGATTGTAATGTGGGCTTTAGGATGGGTTTGGGCTTTTGAATTTAGTAGAAGTGGGCTTTTAGGAAGGTTTAAGGGAGTGGGCCTTTATGTTTAACAATGGGCTTTTAGATGAAAAATTTTGCAAAGAGCCATGCCAAATAAATGTTGAGTTTTGTTTAAGGAAGTGTCTTGAATAATTTGAAGCAAATTTGAGGTAGTTTGGAATTGAATTGGGTTAAATTTGGGTTCATTTGGTAAATGGGCCAATGTAGGTCAAATTGGGCTAATTTGGGCCAATGTTGGGCTAGGGTTTAAATTGATGTAAAATTAATGTTGGGAAATGTTTATGGGAGTGTTTTAAAGAGGTTTCAACTTTGGTTGGGTTTTGGTTTTCGGACTTGGGCTTATTTGGGTTAGGTTTGGGTTTAGGTTAAAATTGAGCTTTTTGGTTTTGGGTTAAATTTGAGTGAGGTTTGGGTCCAAATTTTGGGCAAATTATGTTAGTGTTTTGTTTGTGGGTATGTTAGGGAAGGTTTAGAAAAGGTTTGGGGTTAATTGGAGTTAAATTGGTTTGGTTTGGGCTAAGTTTGGGTCATGGGTCCAAATTGGGCTTTAAGGTCAAAAGTGAAATTGGATTCAAATGTCAATCAAATTGGACTTGGATTTGGTCTAGATTGATATTGTGGATATTGAATTGAAGTTCAGAATTGAATTGGACCAAAATTGGGGTCAATTGGGTAGATTTGGTTTGACATTGGGTTCACTTGGGTTAAGAATGGGCTAAATTGGGGGTTTTGTTAAAAGTGGGGTAAATTGACAAAATTGACCCATGGTGTAGTTAGACAAAATGAAATTGGAAATATTTGGGATTTTGTGGAATTTTCTGGGAATTTTCTGAATTTTTGTATTTTTGGGTCAAGAGGGGCATTTTGGTAATTTGGAGGGTATTGGGGGATACTTTTGGAATTTTTGGTATTTTTGGCTATGGATGATCAATTTGATTGGTGAGGAAATGTTCAAGGTTAATTTTGGGGAATTTTGAGTGATTTGGAAATTTTGGAGGATTTGAAGCAATTTTAAGGGCTTTTGGTAGGTTTGATAGTGTAGGGTCCCGTGGGTCAAAAATTGAAATTTTGGCAGAATGAAGATTGATCAAATATGAGTGAAATGGAATCACTTTGGTTGAGCCATGAAGTCATATTAAGCATATATGAGCCATGAGAGGACTCATTTGAGGCATTCACTATATTGTTCCTAACCCTCTTAACTAGGGGCTTAGGGGTTAAGGTCCATCCATATGAATTACCTACATGAGTCAAGGAGTTAAGTTGGGTATCGGTGTGGTTTTAGGATTTGGATTGTGTGTGTGTGAGAGTGTAGAGTATGAGTGTAGTGAGTGTGTAAGTCAACCCTCACCAGACCAAGCCACCCAGGGTGGTCCTAAGGCCAAAGAGTCCTATAGGGAACTCATCCTTTAAACCTTCACTTTTGATTTCAACCCTCTAAGTGATTAGGGGTCTTCAATCAAGTTTGTGGGGTTTACAGGGAGTCAAGAGGTGTTTAAACTTCTAAAGGGTGGGTTCCACTTCTAGTCCTCTAAGATAGTCAAAGGAAAAGCCTAAGGCTAGATCCTAAGTACTAAAGAGAGAAGAAAAGACCTCAACAAAAATGAGGTCAACAACTGACTGGGTTGATAGATTTGATTCTGCATTATGGGCTTATAGAACAGCTTATAAGACACCTATCGTAATGTCACCTTATCGGTTAGTTTATGGTAAACAATTTCACTTACCTGTTGACTGGAACATATTGCTTATTGGGCGATAAAGGAGTTCAATTACAATTTGAATGCTGGAGGAGAGAAATGATTATTACAATTGAATGAGATGGAAGAAATAAAAAATGAGTCTTATGAGAATGTAGAGATTTATAAGGAAAGAATGAAGAAATTGCATGACAAAAAGATTTCAAGGAAAATGTTTGAGCCTGGACAAGAAGTGTTATTATTCAATGCTCGTTTAAAACTTTTTCCTGGAAAATTAAAATCTAAATAGATGGGACCATTTATAATTGAGAAAGTGTATCCTTATGGAGCCGTGGATATTAAAGATCCCAAAACTGGAAAAGAATTTAAAGTTAACGGATTAAGGCTGAAGCCTTATATGGGAGAAATGAAATTAAATTAGAAAGAGGCTTACGAACTAAGTCTACCCGATTAATTTAATTAATTAGGTTGGGCTGACGATGTTAAACCAAGCGCTTTGTGGGAGGCAACCCATTTTTTTATCATTGTGATTGTTTATGATTTGAATTTATTTTTATCGTGTTTGTATGTGGATCACACCCTTTTACTATACCTATTTTTATGACCGAAACTTTGAAAATTTGACGATAGGCAAATCAGAGTCGATCGAGGTTCCGGCACCTAGGCACCAAAAGTTGGTGCCTAAACGCCAAAATAACCTGTGCGTATCGATGATCTGGTACCTAGGTGCCAGATTCCGGCGCCTATGCACCACAGTTACAGATTGTGTAAAAACCAAAATTCTTCAGTTTTTCACACGAAATCTCCCTATAAATTGACCTATCTTGGTCCCCAATCACATAGAAACCTTAATTTTAACCAGAGCAATTTATTTTGGAGGAGTTAATAGGAGTTTGGAAGCAATGGATAGAGGAAATCATGGAAATAAGGTAAGAGACAAATCTCCCAAAGATCCTCAACCATATTTTAATGGTTTTATTGTTGTTAGTATGGAGAAATTGTTTAGTCGTCTGGAAAAGATTGAAGCAAAACTTCAAAGCATTGGGAATCGCTTACACGAAATGTATCATCAAATCGAGCATGTGGCATGGTAATCAAAACTTCTATTTAATCATATGGTTGCCTATCAAGACACTCAAGTAGCAATGTACGAGAAGAACAAGTGGATCAATGAAAAGGTGACTTTGGAATTTCCAAGGGCGTTGGTTTTCTATCCATTTGGTCCTAGAGAACTTCATTGCGAAAGAGATGATAATTGAAAATCGGTGTTGAACATATCTCTTATGTGTTCTAGGTGTGATTGAGTCAAGTTCTAGTGTGTTGATTATCTAATTTGTGTGTGTTGCTTTATTATTCAATGTGTATTGTTGGATTTAGAATTTGCTTTGAATTTGTGTTGTTTGTATTGTTTATAGATTGATGAACCATGATATAGTCTTATTCTAGAATTTATTAAGTTTGGAATGGAAATTATGAATTCAAGTTGAAGAGTTTAGTTAAATTTCGTGTGTGAAATGTGGATCTTAGTTATCATTTTAAATTGATTGTGGAAATGTTTGAAGGATATATATTGGATTAATACTCTTAGAAGAGTAATTAGGAGTCGAATTTGACAAAATTTTATGAAAAATATAAAATTTAAATTGAAATTTTGGAAAGGCGAGTCTGGCGCCTAGGCCCCAGAATTCGGCGCCTGGGCGCCGGTTCGGCCTGAACTTAAAACTTCATCTTCTTAAACACCCCCACGCCATTTTTGACGCCTAAGCTTCTCTTTCCTCCAGTTTTCACGAAAATAGACCCTAGAGATCCCATTTGAGACCGGATTTTCAAGTTATTCAGCTTGAAATCATTCGATTTCTTCATCCTAAGGTCAGATATACATTCTAAACCAATTATTTTCAGTTTTCACCATGGATTTTGCTCACATTGAAGGAAACCAAAAATTTGAGAAAAATTTTGATTTTTAAATTTAAATACATGGATTTTTAAGCTCTTTCAAGTTTAAGAAGCTTAAATTAGTATATTATATGTGATCCTATGAATTTATTTCGCGTTTTTATTTCATGTTTAGATGGCACCCAAATCTAAGTGAGGAAATGAACGAGAAAATTTTGATCATAGCAAGTTTGTCACCGCCACTGCACATTTCCAATATAATGATTTTGCTACGACTCAAAAGTTTATCTCGGAGCGAAGTTTTTATAATCCGGGAGGAAGAATAGAGGAAACGATCGTTGCACTCAACTGGCAACAATTCTGCTATGTTACTTTTGTTATTGTTATCCCTGTGGTTAGGGAATTTTATGCCAATTTCATGGATGCTGAAGAGTACGAGATTTTTGTCAGAGGAGTTGGAGTAGGATTCAGTCCTGAACGTATCAACATTTTCTACAGCCTACTGCCGAACATAGAGTGTTATAACTCTGGATTATCTCCATCTAAGGGAGATTTAGATATGATTATTGCTTACCTGACTGATGGTGCTGGAGCCTGAAAGATCCAGAATGGAAAAAAAGCGTAAAATTTTCATCTTCAAAGCTTAATGGTATTTCAAAGGCATGACACTACTTTATTTCTGCTCGTCTCTGTTGACCTCATTTTTGATGAGGTCTTTTCTCTTCTCTCTCCTTAGTACTTAGGATCTAGCTATAGGGCTTCTTCTTGACTATCTTAGAGGACTAGAAATGGGACCCATAAATTAGAAATTCAAACACTTCTTGGCTCCCTTCAAACCCTACAAGTTTGATTGTAAACCCCTAAGCCACTTGGAGGGTTAAAATCAAATGTGGAGGTTTAAAGGATGAGTTTCCTATAGGACTCTTTGGCCTTAGGATTACCCTGGGTGACCTAGTCTAGTGAGGGTAAGCTTGCACACACCACACTCCCACACACACATTCCAAACCCTGAAGCTACCTTTAACCTATTTGACTCCCTGACTCATGTAGGTAACTCATAAGGATGGACCTTGACCCCTAGGCCCCTGGCTAAGAGGGTTAGGAACAACATATTGAGTGCCTAAAATGAGTCCCCTCATGGCTTTTGTGACCTTAATATGTCTTCATGGATCAACTAAAATGATTTTATTTCACTCACACTTGATCAATCTTCACTATTCCAAAATTTCAATTTTTTGACCCTCGGGACCCTAAACCCACCAAGCCTACCAAATGAACTTGAAATTGCCCAAAATTTGTAAAATTGCCTAAATTACTCAAAATTCATCAAAAACAATCCTAAACACTTCCCCCCACTCAAATTTATCATCCATAGCCAAATACACCAAAATTTTCCAAAAATACCCCTCAATACCCTCCAAATACCCAAAATACCATTTTAACCCAAAAATTCCGAAAATTCAAAAAATTACCAGAACATTCCAGAAAATCCCAAATATTCCCAATTTCATTTTGTTTAACTACACCATAGGCCAATTTTTTCAATTTAGCTTACTTTTACCAAAACCCCTAATTTGAACTATTTTTAACCTAAGTGGACCCAATGTCCCACCAAACTAACCCAATTGACCTCAATTTTGATCCAATTAAATTATAAGCTTTAATTCAATATCCCCAATATCAATTTAGACCAAATCCAAACCCAGTTTCATCAACATGTGGATCCAATTTCAATTTGAAGCTTAAAGCCCAATTTTGGCCCATGACATAAACTTAGCCCAAACCAACCCAACTTAACTCCAATTAACCCCAAATCTTTTCCTAAACCTTCCTAACATCCCCACAAGCAAGACACTAACATGATTTGCCCCAAATTTGAAACCAAACTCCATCCAAGCCTAACCCAAACCAAAAATCCTCAATTTGTCCTAAACCAATGATGAACCCAAATAGGCCCAAATCCCAAAATCAAAGCCCAAACAAAATTGAAAACTCTTTGTTACACTCCCATAAACATTTTTCAACATTAATTTTACATCAAACCCAACATTGGCTCAATTTGATCCACTTTAGCCCCATTACCAAAAAGGCTAAATTAAATTCAATTCAACCCCAAATTACCCCAAATTTGCTCCAAACAATTCATGAAACATTCCCAAATTAAATCTAATAATTATTAGGCCTAATCTTTTACAAAAATTTCATCCACTAACTTGTTTTAAAACCTAAAAGCCCATCTTTCCTAAAGCACTTTAAAAGCCCATCCAAAATGATTTCAAAAAGCCCAAAATCAATCCAAAACCCACATGACATTTCTTTCTATCATCCCTTTAATCAAAATCACCCCTAAGTTTCAAAATCATCATTAACCCATTCAAAATCAAGCTTCATGAAAATTTTCCACCAAAATACCAAAATTCCTAAAATCTACTTCCATGAAATTGACCAAGCCTTGCCCTAAGCCACATGGAGCCATTGAGCCATGCACAAGCCACATGAAAGCCATAGGAATCTTGGACTTGTCATCAACCCATTTATGGCAAGAGGAGGAGAGCCTTTAAGCACCCCTTAAAAGTCATTAACCCTTCACTTGACTCCCCTTAACCCAAAATTAATCCAAATATTCTTGGATGGGGACCTAACCACCCTTTCCCAGGTGACTCAGCTGACCTCCCTCAGCCCAAATCAGAACTTGGAAAGGTGCACTCAACCCAAACCCATGACTTGACCAAATTGAATCCAAAATAAGCCTCCCACATTCCATTTCAATTCAGCCCCTTTACACTTGGCCAACTCCAATTGGGTTCAGCAAATTCAAGCCCTGAACCTCCTGATCAGGATGGTGACCTGACCCTGGCCTGCCAGCCACCACAGCCGCCGGAAAACACCAGGCTGAAGGCACCCATGTGAGCCAAATTTCAAATTCTTCTCTACTGAGCTGTCTCATGGCCAGTGGACACCATGGTTGTTCTTCTCCTCACCAGAGCAGTTGATCTAAGTCATCAAACCCCCCTGGGAAGCCTTCCAGTCACCTCTATTTAAGCACCACCACCTCTCGGGCAAAAGAGGAGCTGAACCAAACCTTACCAAAACTCTGCCAAAATCACTCCACACTCTTCTCTTAGCATAAAGCACTTGATCCCCACTGAAATCTAGCCTTAATTTCTCCTCTGTGAGCTCAATTTCAGAGTTGAATTTCAAGCCCAAAACCAGGATACTTCACCACAGTGAGTCAATCCTTAAATTGACTGACCCTACACCTTCACCAGACCAAGAGGAGAAGTTTTCCAGCAAAAGCCCCCTCCCCAGGCTAGCCATTTCTTTCAGAGACCAAAGCCTGAAATCAGGTTTTGTGGAAGTTATACCTAGACAATTCCCCATAGCCAGATACTTCATTTGGTGCTTCCCTAGGTTCAATCGAAGGTGCCACAACTCTCTAATTGAAGCTTCACTTCTCAAAGAAAAAGTATGGATCACCTCCTTCCCGAGAGCTTCCAGCGATTCTTCATTTAAATTGAGTTAATTTCAATGCATGTTAGCCGTATGGATTTGTAGCTCTCGTTTAGATGAACATATAGGATCAAATTTCATGTAAATTAGTTAAGAAATGAGGGAGATATTAGGGTTCTAGTGTGGACGGCTCTCGACACGCACCAGTGGTAGACGATGACCAGGAACTGTTGGATCGCGCGTGTATCGAATAGACGATCCAGATCGAGCCGGACGAGGAGATGGAAAGAGACAGCGGGACGCGCGGCTGCTGACTCAGGTGGCGGGGTCGAATAGGAGCGCGCCACGTGGGCTTTCAGAGCTGCCTAGGTTGACGCGGTGCTGACTAGGTTAAGTAGATAAATAAGATATTTTCTATTTATTTAAATACCTGAAACTTCAAAAATCCATATCTTTGTGTAGAAAAATCACAAAAATAAAATAAAAATACTCTCTTAGTCAGTGAATAGAGGAGGACAATGTGGAAAAAGAATTAAGTAATTTTGATGAGTATTTTATTTTTAATTAATTATTTATTTATTTTAGTATTTTAATTCACCAAACATTTATACAATTCACCATGACATGAGACCATAAGGCTTTTGTAGCCTCTGCTCTTGGGAACATTCTCTAAATTTTCCAAGGTTAGAGGCCATCTCTATGGCAAGTTATTGATTTTTCAAGTTTAAGTGTCTGTTTTGGCATTTTAATTCCAATAATTAGCATGTTGATCAATAAATCCTAGAAAAATTGGGGGAGGTATCTTATGACCAGAGGACCCTAAGAAAAATATATTTTGAGTTAACTCATTAAGAATAACCCTAATTGGCCTAAACATTCAAAACTAAATTTTAATTAAATAGTGCTAACCATACATCAAAATCACTTGAAAAACAATTCTCCACTAATCTTTTGGGTCAGAGGAGTCCCACATAAAAATTTGAAATCAATTAGAAATGATTTAACCCACTAAATGGATTAATTAAGTCACATAACCAAAATTAAACTTTAAAAATTCACAACTCCCAAAGTACATCTAAAAAATTCACCAAATTGGTTTTGGGACTTCTCTGATATCAGAGGAGTCTAGGAAAATTAAAATTAAAATTTCCTAAAAATATTTATTTTTCACCATATTTTAATATTTTAATAATTAAAAAAATAATAAAAATCACAAAAATATTAAAAATCATAAAAATGTCATATTTTGCCTCCTAATCACTTAGGAACAAACCAAATATTTTACCTAAGAGATATTGAATTTTAAATGCTTAAGACAATTTTGATATTTAAAAAATGAATTTTCAAACCTTCCCATTAAAATAATTCCAATAAATCGCAGAAATATTAGAAAAATACAAAGTTTGTTTCTCTATATTCCTTGAGGTCATAGGGATTTAAGAAAAATATAAAACTTAATTTTCAAATTCAATTTTATTTAATAATTAATTAACACTCCAAAACTTAAAATAATTATAATAAATAAAATATAATTCAAAAAATCACCAAAATTGGTCCAAATGGTCCTCTGGTCAGTAAGAACATCCCATAATTTTCCTAAGAACTGAAACCTTACTTTGTTCATGTTGTTGAATTTTCATTGAAAACCCTCATTGTTTTATAAAAATAAATATATAAATTAAATTAAATACAGAAAAATCACATTTTCTCCTCTAATGTCTTAATTGATATGTGAGTGAAGTAACATAAATTTTAAGTTCATTTGAGCTTAATTTGATGAGTTATGAAATGAACATGCTTAAAAGGACATAGAGGTAATTAAAGAATTTTAACTATAATTAATATTTAGGTTTAATCAAGGGGAGGGTAAAATATCTGATTTTAAAATTTTCATTAGATGATTGAAACTTAGGGAATTAAGGTGTAGAAACCCATTAATCATCTTGAAAATATTTAAAGTAAATTTTAATTAATTAAGAAATTTGAATTTTGGAAGAATAGGTTAAAATTTGGATTATTAGGATTAGGGATATGATTTAAGAAGATATCAATTCTTTAATTTGAAATCCCTAAATGAATCACTTTAATAATATTCAACTCTTAATCAAACTCAAAAAATGATAATTGAAATTAATAATTAAATAATTAAAAGGAAAGTAAACCTTAATTAAATTAAAGGCTTAAAACATTAAGTGATTTGATAATCAAATTGAAATAAATTTAAAACATTAAAATTAATTTGAAATCACTTAAAAAAAATCTAAAACTTATTTGAAACATTAAAGAAAATCAACCTTAAGACAATTCATAATTAAAAACATAAAAAATCAAACCAATTAAAATTGACCTAAAGTGTTACAATTAAGTCAAATTAAATTTAAATCATTAAAAGTTTAATTAAATTGAATAATCTAAACACCTCTTTCAAATCAAACAATTTAAAACACTTAAGAGAAAATCAACTTGAATTTTGAAACTAAATTAAATCAACCTAAATCATAAATTCAACTTTAATCAAAGCGGTTAAATTCTTTAACAAACTGATTTGCACCCTAAAGGCTTTCATTATTATACCTCTTAAGTAAAGCATTTAGTTAATTGCTATTTCACTCATCGGATAATCAAATGTCTAGGTTCACTGAGCAAGAATCAAAACTTAACTAAATTCTTGGATGATTAATTCACCAGTACAATAAAATTCATTTGGACTCAAAATAATCTCAGAAGTATTGAAAAGATGTTTAGGATTCATCCTAAACACTTTCTCAATATGATGAGATGTTTTAGAAGAAAACTGAACTTAATTGTTCTTTGATGAAGAAAATCATCCTTAACAAAACACAAGAACCTATACGTCATATGAATTGACTAGCTATAGGATTAGGATTTTGGTAGACAACCAAAACCTTCCCTTAGCTTTACTTAGGTGTTTTCTTGCAAATTATATAAATGCTTTAACACGTGTTTTAAGTGCAGCTTGGAAATGACGAGAAGACCCTCCAGGTATGCTTTTATTTTATTGCAATTTATTTACTTACCTGCACTGCACTTTACTTTTCTTGCATGTTAAACAAGATGGACACCCTGCATGAAAACTGAAACCTTTAGGATAGCCACAAAACTGAAACCCAAAATAAATTAAAAGTCACAACAAGATAAAATTCACCGCCACAACATTCAAAATATAAAACAACTCAAAATTTAATCACAAACAAAACAACAAAACTACAATTGCAACTAAATTAAAACGTCTCGTTGGATGATCGGGAATACCTCGGATGATGTAACCCATGTGTTGTTAATGGGATTTCCCACAGTCTAAATGAAAGTTTGGAACTCATTGAGTTGAGTTTAGCAAATTCATCTGGACTAAGTGAATCCGATGAAAGTAACAGTGCCGGGATGACGGAACCGTGGGATCTTAATCGGTTCTGTTTATCCAACTTTAAGATTTGTTTTAATTAAAACAGTATAGACACTTGGACTTTAAGATTTCTCTAAACCAAAACACTTCTCTCATCTCTTGATTATCATTTTCTAAAACTAAACCTCTGCGACAACGATAAGGAGCTTGGAGCACGGTGGGCAGCACGACCATCTTCTTCAGCAAAACTTGGATCTACTTCAGCAAAACCATTCTTAGAATTAAATAACCAAGCCATATGATTTCGAGTTAGTTTGCCTAGTGCAACATAAATCCTCAACTCTTCGTTAGGCATTTGCATAATCATATTATGTGAATTAAGTCCTAACCAGTCTTAGGACTCCGAGGTAGTTGTTTAGTACGACATAAACCATCATATCTTCGAGGCTATTTGTATGATTATGTCCTACAAATATAAAGTCCAAATTAATTAAAATTGGCAGAATTGCAACATTAAATAATATTCTCAAATTGAAGCCAAACAATAGGATAGTTTGGGAAGTTGCCAAGATTCCTCTTGGATCCTCAGCTTCTCCTATTTCACTTCCTTTAGACTCCTGAAATAAATTTATTCAAATTTGAGCTAATCCTTATTGAAATTTCCAAAATCTAATCCTTTGAAAACCTTAAACTTTAAAATTCTTAAAATTAGAACCACTGATCTTAATCAAGATTTTTCTTAAATGATTCTTGTCATTTAAGATGTAATTAACTATAAGGGCTTGCCCTTAAAGGGAACTTTAAGAACCTGAGTAATATAAACCCTGCTTAATTCTTTTATATTAAGCAGGGGAACTTGTCGGCTTATAAAATTGGTTCGCAGACCAAACATATGTCACAAGTCTTCTAGTTTATTTAATCCAGCCCCATCGTCAAGCAGTGTATTTGTCCTTCTAGATAGATACACGGTTTGTGATGTGGTGCTCGTTTATATAAACTATTTGGGATGTGAGATCAGTTTGATTTCATATCTTAAAATTTTCAAACTTAAAAATTATTTTCAAAATTCAAATGCTATTTTTCAAATTATATATATGTATTTAAATTAAACTTAAAATTTAAAATTCACCGACAATTTCTGTAGGCGACCCCTTTTCAAAATACAGCACACAATCTAAAAATATGCCGACAACTTCTGGCGACTCCGTTGGAGACTAGTTCCTCTCTCCATTTCAATCAGATGGTTTTTCTTTCATAAATCGGTAGTGAGTCCATGCCCCTTGTGGACCAAACTACCATTCTTTCTATTGGCATACCACGTTCATTTCTGTCTTGAACTGGTATAGTCAGCCCCTTTTAGATTCTGGAGCCACTATTTAGACACCCCTAAATAGAGAGATTCCAGAATCATCCCACCTCCCCAAAGAGGCAAGGTGGACCCCTAATAGGTGTGTTAGAATAGGAGCGATCTATTGATGTGATTTCAATGTGAATTCAACCTCCTCTAAATCTCGGACGGGGTCTGATTCTTCATTCCTCCTGGTTTGACTTGTTACTAACAGGTCAAACTCAGATTTCACTCTAACAACCTTCCAATAAACAATAAAATAAAATTTTGTCAAAATTTCAGACCAAAATAAAACTTCTCAAGACAACAAATATACAATAATAATAATAATAATAAAGAAACACAATAAAAAATTCACATGCTTAAAGGATGCCCATTAAAAAGTAAGTTAACTTGAGTACTTTCGTTGAAACTGCATAGCAAGAGACGTGACTAACTTACAAAAATTCTTCAAATGATAGGAAACAATGTCTTCACCCAAGTTGGTCTTTTCTTTTGCCTCTGGAGTGGATTGTGCCGTCAATAGGGGGAAATTGCCTGACCTGGCAGTCATCAAGTTTGGACAAGGAATCGAAAGTGTTGAAACTAAGTTTGGGAATTTGTCTGTTGAAATAATGAAACCTGAAATGAGAAAGTCTGTTTAGCCTATTGTAGAGTTCAACTTGAAAATTGTTGAAGAGTTTCCTATGCCAAAGAAGGAGTGGATTGAAAAAGACTCGTCTTTTATCGTGAAGTATGTCGCTAGAAGCGCTGGGACTTCTCTGAGGACTGCTTCACCACCTACTGTTAGATCCACCGTCATCACACCAACTGTTTTGTTAGATAAAGGAAAAGAGATTTTACATAAGGAAGAGTCAGTCGACGCTTACACCGTACCTTTTTCAGAACTCAAAATTGGATCCAATACAAAGACCACACAACTAATGAAAGCACAAGAAAGGGAGCATAACCAGAAAAGTCTAAAAGTTGACCAGGCACAACAGCCCCGCCTGCCACAATGTCGCTAGCCAAGTCAGCGGCCATCTCGGCAGAAACCACACGGACCGACACGCAGATTGAAGGAGCTTTTGAGTAAGGAATATCTTTTTAAGGATGAAGCAGTGGCCAAAATGTTCCGCAGCATGAGTGAGATGATTGATTTTCAACTGCCAGAGCCAAAAAAGCTGGAAGAGATTGGCAAGAAGGATTACCCGATGTACTGCCCTTACCACCAGATGATCGGACACAAGATAGAGGACTGCTTCACCTTCAAGAACTGGCTCGAGTATAACCTCAGTCGTGGGAACATAGCAATCCCGAAGGAATATTTAAAAGAACCTGAAAAAGGTTCTGTGAATATGATTTCAGATGTTTCGCTTGGCTTCTATACAAAGATGCTAGTGCTCGAGGGGATAAGTGATGTTCCTCAAAAGTCCCCGGTTGACCTAAAAAGTCTCAAAAGAAACTTGATTGAGTCTGCCATAGAGAAGATCCAAGTTGACATTGCACAATTATTTGAAAACCAGAAAGAAGATGTAAAAAATGGAAATTACAGCCTACCATATTACATGGAAGGTGGTTTTGCAAAAATCAACGTCATCGAGACGGGGGCCACACCATCCTCGTGTGACGGTCCTTTACCCACTAAGGAGAACACCGCGGATGAGCTTCAGATGGCCATTCAGCTGCGGGATGAGCAGATAGGTCAAATGAAGAAACAACTGGAGGAAATAATGATCGCCATGGCTACAATTCAAGGGCAGTCGCAGTCGTTACTAATAGCAACTTTGGAGGTAAACCAACACGAAATTGTTCATGTTACGGATGAAAGAAAAGAGTTCACCTCCGACAAACAACCGAAGAAGGATCTAGTTCAGGATCTGATACTGGAGAGTGACATTAGACAAATGTTGGAACAACAGGTGAAAGAAGCCCTGGTCCAATCAGAAATGGAGGAATCTGTTTCAAAGGGTAGACCTTACCTAGAAGAGTTTGATACTGTTCAGTACCCTAGAGGTTTTGTATCGCCGTTGTTCAAAACTTTTGACAGAACTGGAAATCCCCGATAGCATCTTGCACACTTCCGAGCAAGCTACCGCAACGTGGGGGGCAGCGAAACACTTTTGTTCCACCAATTTGTGAATTGCCTCACTGGAGCTTCCTTTGATTGGTATGCAGAGTTGCCAAATTGTTCACTAAGGACATTTACAGAAATGGAAAATCTATTTGTCAAACGGTTTGCTGGAGCTCAGCACCACATCACCGTCGGTGATTTTGTGGTAGAGAAACATAAACCAGATGAAACCTTGGTGGAATACATCATGCGTTAGAGGAATCTCAACATGAGATGCAAGCCACAATTGTAAGAGCAACACACAGTTGAAATCCTTCTAAAGGGCATTCACGGTCCAGTTGGTCTCTTGCTCAAGGGATTCACCATCAAGACATTCGAGAAGTTACTTAATAAAGCCGGAAGACTTCAAGAAGAAGCTAAACAACTTAGTTTTCTTGGAAAAGCCAACGAGCTGGAGCCAACGAAGATATTCAAGAAAGAATTTGAGAAAGTTGATGTGTTTAACAGGGGAAAGTGAAAATTGAAAGTACAGGCCAAACAACATCAGCGGACCTTCCAACGTCCCAGGCAGAATGCTCAGCAATCCATTCAGCAAAGACTTTACCAGACGAGTGAAAGACAAGTTCCAATAATGGTTGCTCGAACAAACAAGGTGTACTCTTTTAAAGACGAAGCAGTAAGAAAGATGTTACGCAATCTAATCAAGAACCCTGAATTCCGGTTACCTAAGCTAAAAAGTCCAGATGAAATCAACAAGAAAGGACATCCAAGATACTATATGTATCATAGGTTCGTTGGACACACCATAGAAGAGTGTTACAATTTCAAAGACTGGCTTGAATATAATTTCAAGAATGGGAACGTAACAATCCGGAAGAATATTTGAAAGGAACCTAAAAAAGGCTCTATCAATATGATTTCGGTCGATTTGTTTGTTCTAACCTATTCCTACGTAATTGCCAATGAATGAAATGCCTCTTGGCTACTATTGTACTACTTTTGTTGCTAAAAGAAGATATTAGTATGATCAGTATTGGTATGTACCATCTCTCTTACTACAATGAATGAAAGACAAGAAGTTTGTTTGTGTCCAGAATTGTTCAATATTTGGAAAGCTCAAAGTTGGATATTTTGATAAGACAGTAACTTCAGAAAGAATGAAATTTATGCCCTAATGACTGGGTCCTTCACTTTAAGGAATTCAGACTGAGTCCTAAATAGGTTTTGAAATGAAGCTGTGTGCTTGAAATACGAGTAATTGATCCGGGATATCAAGGGTTTTTTAATTTTTTGCCTTATGAGTGAGTCCAGACTTTTGGATGAGTTATAATATCCCAGGATTCATGTTATGAAACCATTTCAGATTTATTTACTGGAGGAGTTTCGACATTCAAAATCTTTAACAGAAATATCTCTTACCAGATACAGTAATTCTCAGAAAACAAAAGAAGCAAAAAAAAAGAGATGAAAACTTTTTCTGTGAAGATTCAACTGAGGAGAAGCTTGAGGTGAGCACAGAATCAAAAATTAGTGTCCCAATCTAGATATTCAAAATATTTAACATGTGCTCCACTAGATATAGTAATCCTCAATAGAAAAGAAAAAAAGAGAAAAGCTCACAAAAAAGAAAAAAAAGGAAATAAAAAGGGCTCTCTGAGAAGAAGCTTGAGGCAAGCATATAATCAAAAATTGGTGTCTTAATCCTCCCCCGATTAATGAAACTTGAAAGAATACCCTAAGAAGTCTCCTCTGATATTATGCTTCGAAGAGAGATAAGTGATTTTATGTCTTTTGGTCGGTCATTAATTGACTTAGAAATATCTTTGGACAATGAAAAATATTTCTATCACATGAGCATAAATTTTGAAATCTGCTAAGGCCCAGAAAGAAAGAGTTGAAGTAGAGGGCTATTAATAATTAATAGAAATTTGAACCCGAAGTCATGTCTTCAGTGCCCGACAAATACTTATCCAATGTCAGATCAAAGAGCATCAACTGTACCTAGCAGATACAACTCTAACATCAATTCAAAGGGCGTAAGGGCAACTTCACAAAGACAGCCTAGACAATCCTCCTAAATCAACGGTAAAGAGTGCGACTGTTACAAATGAAGCTATGAAGTTCCTGTCCCTTCAGCTATGGTGTCTGTAGAAATAACACATCTTTGTAGGTACTTGAAAGGATATAATTCCAATAGTACCTCGAAGAGTAGGTCATTTTCTACATGTCTTCAGTCAGTGAACGATATCTCAAGGAGAACTGTGCATTGTGATGTTTCAAAGACAACCTCGTTCTATGAAGCACAGATGCCACACTTGCTTATGACTGGGTCCAAACCCTAACTACTGAAAATGAAAAATCATGAAACATAAATGAATAAAATAAATCTTCACAAAAAAAACAACAATAAATTCCCTAACGAGTGACAACAAATAAATAAAAAAAAAATTAAAACTAAAAAAATAAAAAAATAAAAAAAATCGAATAAGATAACGAAACAAACTTCAAGTTAAAATGAAACTTCAAATCGAAATGAAATCTGAAATAAAATTGAAATCTAAATCAAAACGAACTCAAATTATCGAAAAAAAATCTCAATATTAAAAATAAACCTTAAATCTGAATCTCCAATATGTACTTTCAAATCTAATCTCAATTTGAATCTCAAATCAAATCCCAGTCAAATTCAAATTCAAACCATCCAAATCTAAAATCCAATCCTTTCCATTCTATCCCTTGTCTGAGATAGGAGCAGTCGATTCTCTTGACACGGACCCACGAGGTTTTCAATTTGGTTCTGATGGCGAGGAATCATATGCAATCCAAACCAGTAAATTTTCGATCAACTCTTTTAAATGGGATATATGACATCCTCATATTCCCTCCTAATCCGTTTCTTTCCACAAAAATGTTTTACAACTTTCATGAAATTCTCAAAACACCAAAACTCTACATTTTTTCAAATCGACACTACACATCTTTGCAAATTAATTGCGAAATCAAAATTGAATTTCAAAGGTTGAGGATGTCAGAATCTCATACCGCATTGCTTTAGGATCTTTCCATATTGCAATGGTTCAAATCAAATCAAATTTTAGAGGTTGAGGATCCCAGCATCCGATACCACATTGCTTTAGGATCTTTCCCCATTGCAACGGTTCAAATCAAAAATCAAATTTTAGAGGTTGAGGATCCCAGCATCCGATACCGCATTGCTTAGGCTCTTTCCCTAATGCAATGGTTCAAATCCAAATCAAATTTTAGAGGTTGAGGATTTTACATCTGATACCACATTGCTTTAGGTTATTTCTCTATCGCAATGGTTCAAATCAAAATCAAATTTTAGAGGTTGAGGATCCCAGCATTCAATACAGCATTGCTTTAGGATCTTTCCCGATCGCAATGGTTCAAATCAAAAATCAAACTTTAGAGCTTGAGGATTTTACACCCGATACCACATTGCTTTAGGTTCTTTCCCTATCGCAATGGTTCAAATCAAAATCAAATTTTAGAGGTTTAGGATTTTACATCCAATACCGCGTTGCTTTAGGATCTTTCCCTATTGCAATGGTTCACTCTCAAAAAATCAAATTTTAGAGGTTGAGGATTTTACATCTGATACAGCATTGCTTTAGGTTCTTTCCCTATCGCAATGGTTCAAATCAAAATCAAATTTTAGAGGTTGAGGATCCCAACATCCGATACCGCATTGCTTTAGGATCTTTCCCTATCGTAATGGTTCAAATCAAAAATCAAATTTTAGAGGTTGAGGATCCCAGTATCTGAAACTGCATTGCTTTAGGATTCCTTCCTATCGTAAGGGTTCAAATTTAGAATTTCAAATTTCAGAGGTTGAGGATCCCAGCATCTGATACCGCATTGCTTCGCAATGACTCCTGTTAAATTCTAGAACTTGAGGATCACAACATCCGACACTGCATTGCTTTAAGATCATTTCCTATCGCAATGGTTCAAGTCAATGTTATCATCGTAGAACATCAATTCTCGAGGCTGAAGCTGAACTTCCAGTTCTCATTTCGAAATCAGTACCTAAATTCTGATTCTTCTCGATCGGTACCTAAATTTTGATTCTCTCTTTGAGGCTGGTACCTAAATTCATGTTCTCTTTGCAATCCCAAGATTGAAAGCTAGATTCCAATTCTCATCTTAAATCTAAAATTTTGCAAAATCCACCTCGAAATCAATCTTAAGTCAAATTTCAACAAAAAATGAAACTCAAATCGAAATAAATCAGGACTCAAACCTAAAACTTGAAATAAAAAATGAAACAAATTTGAAATCGAATCTCTCCAGATCTTGTGATTTAGAATTTACCTCTTTTTCTCTTCCACAGTGAGAGTTCTGGAATCTTCAGTCTTGGAGATTTACCTGATACTCCACAGAGAAAATTTTCTATACTTCATTCTAAGTGTGTCACTTAGACATCTGTGTTGGTTCTATTGAACTTTTCAGTCAACGCCAATACGCGTGGTGTGCTTAGTTAGCACACCACACCTATTGGGGGTCCATTTATTGACCTTATTTTTGATGAGGTCTTTTCTGTTCTCTCTCCTTAGTACTTAGGATCTAGCCATAGGGCTTTTCCTTGACTATCTTAGAGGACTAGAAATGGGACCCATCACTTAGAAATTCAAACACTTCTTGGCTCCCTTCAAACCCTATAAGTTTGATTGTGTACCCCTAAGCCACTTGGAGGGTTAAAATCAAATGTGGAGGTTTAAAGGATGAGTTTCCTATAGGACTCTTTGGCCTTAGGATTACCCTGGGTGGCCTAGTCTGGTGAGGGTAAGCTTGCACAAACCACACTCCCACACACACATTCCAAACCCTAAAGCTACCTTTAACCAATTTGACTCCCTGACTCATGTAGGTAACTCATATGGATGGAACTTGAGCCCTAGGCCCCTGGCTAAGAGGGTTAGGAACAACATATTGAGTGCCTAAAATGAGTTATCTCATGACTTTTCTGAGCTTAGTATGGCTTCATGGCTCAACCAAAATGATTTCATTTCACTCACACTTGATCAATCTTCACTTTTCCAAAATTTTAAATTTCGACCCTCGGGACCCTAAACCCACCAAGCCTACCAAATGCATTTGAAATTGCTCGAAATTTGCAAAATTGCCTAAATTACTCAAAATTCCTCAAAACAAATCCTAAACACTTCCCACCACTCAAATTGATCATCCATGGCCAAATACACCAAAATTTTCTAAAAATACCCCTCAATACACTCCAAAAAAATTCAAAAACTTCAGAAAATTCTCAAAAAATTCCAAAAAATTCCAAAAAATTTCAAATATTCCTAGTTTTATTTTGTTCAACTACACCATAGGCCAATTTTTTCAATTTAGCCCACTTTTACCAAAACCCCCAATTTGACCTATTTTTAACCTAAGTGGACCCAATGTCCCACCAAACCAACCCAATTGACTCAATTTTGATCCAATTCAATTCTATGATTCAATTCAATATCCCCAATATCAATTTAGACCAAATCCAAACCCTATTTCATCATCATGTGCATCCAATTTCAATTTGAAGCTTAAAGCCCAATTTTGGCCCATGACCTAAACTTAGCCCAAACCAACCAAACTTAACTCCAATTAACCCCAAATCTTTTCCTAAACCTTCCTAACATCCCCACAAACAAAACAATAACATGATTTGCCCCAAATTTGAAACCGAACTCTACCCAAGCCTAACCTAAACAAAAAATCCCCAATTTGGCCTAAACCAATCATGAACCCAAATAGGCTCAAATCCCAAAATCAAAACCCAACCAAAATTAAAAAATCTTTGTTACACTCCCATAAAAATTTTTCAACATTAATTTTACATCAAACCCAACATTGGCCCAACCTTAACCCAAGTTAGCTCAATTTGATCCACTTTAGCCCCATTACCAAAAAGCCTAAATTAAATCCAATTCAACCCCAAATTACCCCAAATTTGCTCCAAACCATTAATGAAACATTCCCAAATTAAATCCAATAATTATTGGGCCTAATCTTTTACAAAACATTCATCCAGTAACTTGTTTTAAAACCTAAAAGCCCACCTTTCCTAAAGCACTATAAAAGCCCATCCAAAATGAATTCAAAAAGCCCAAAATCAATCCAAAGCCCACATGACATTTCTTTCTATCATCCCTTTAATCAAAATCACCCCTAAGTTTCAAAATCATCATTAACCCTTTCCAAATCAAACTTCATGAAAATTTTCCACCAAAATACCAAAACTCCTAAAATCTACTTCCATGATATTGACCAAGCCTTGCCCTAAGCCACATGGAGCCATTGAGCCATGCACAAGCCACATGAAAGCCATAGGAATCTTGGACTTGTCATCAACCCATTTATGGCACGAGGAGGAGAGCCTTTAAGCACCCCTTAAAAGTCATTAACCCTTCACATGACTCCCCTTAACCCAAAATTAATCCAAATATTCTTGGATGGGGACCTCACCACCCTTTCCTAGCTGACTCAACTAACCTCCCTCAGCCCAAATCAGAACTTGGAAAGGCGCACTCAACCCAAACCCATGACTTGACCAAATTAAACCCAAAATAAGCCTCCCCCCATTCCATTTGAATTTAGTTCCTTTACACTTGGCCAACTCCAATTGACTTCACCAAATTCAAGCCCTGACCCTCCTGATTGGGATGGTGACCTGACCCTGGTTGGCCAGCCACCACAGCCGCCGGAAAACACCAGGCTGAAGGCATCCATGTGAGCCAAATTTCAAAATCTTCTCTGCTGAGCTATCTCATGGCCAGTGGACACCATGGTTGTTCTTCTCCTCACCAGAGCAGTTGATCCAAGCCATCAAACCCCTCTGGGCAGCCCTCCAGTCACCTCTATTTAAACACCACCACCTCTCGGCCGAAAGAGGTGCTGAACCAAACCTTATACAAACTCTGCCAAAATCACTCCACACTCTTCTCTTAGCATAAAGCACTTGATCCCCACTAAAATCCAACCCTAATTTCTCCTATGTGAGCTCAATTTCAGAGTTATTTCAAGCCCAAAACTAGGACATTTCACCATAGTGAGTCAATCCTTAAATTGACTGACCCTACACCTTCACCAGACCAAGAGGAGATGTTTTCTAGCAAAAGTCCCCTCACCAGGCCAGCCATTTCTTCCAGAGACCAAAGATTGAAATCTAGTTTGGTGGAAGTTATACCTAGACAATTCCCCAGAGCCAGAGACTTCATCTGGAGCTTCCCTAGGTTCAATTGAAGGTGCCACAACTCTCTGATTGAAGCTTCACTTCTCAGAGTAAAGGTATGGATCGCCTCCTGCCCAAGAGCTTCCAGTGATTCTTCATTTCATTTGAGTTAATTTCAATGCATGTTAGCCATATGGATTTGTAGCTCTCGTTTATACGAACATATATGATCAAATTTCATGTAAATTGGTTAAGAAATAAGGGAGATATTAGGGTTCTAGTGTGGACGGCTCTCAACACGCACTTGTCGTAGACGATGACCAGGAACTGTTGGATCGCGCGTGTATCGAATGGACATTCTAGATCGAGCCGGACGAGGAGTTGGAACGAGACCGCGGGACACGTGGCTGCTGACTCAGGTGGTGGCATCGAATAAGAGTGTGGTTCGTACGCTTTCGGAGCTGTCGAGGTTGACGCGGCGCTGACTAGGTTAAGTAGATAAATAGGATATTTTCTATTTATTTAAATACCTGAAACTTCAAAAATCCATATCTTTGTGTAGAAAAATCACAAAAATAAAATAAAAATACTCCCTTACTCAGTGAATAAAGGAGGACAATGTGGAAAAAGAATTAAGTTATTTTGATGAGTATTTTATTTTTAATTAATTGTTTATTGATTTCAATATTTTAATTCTCCATGCATTTATAAAATTCACCATGACATGAGACCATAGGGCTTTTGTAGCCTCTATTCTTGGGAACATTCTCTGAATTTTCCAAGGTCAGAGGCCATCTCTATGACAAGTTATTGATTTTTCAAGTTTACGTGTCTGTTTTGGCATTTTATTTCCAATAATTAGCATGTTGATCAATAAATCCTAGAAAAATTGAGGGAGGTATCTTATGCTAGAGGACCCTAAGAAAAATATATTTTGGGTTAACTCATTAAGAATAACCCTAATTGGCCTAAACATTCAAAACTGAATATTAATTAAATAGGGCTAACCATATATCAAAATCACTTGAAAAACAATTCTCCACTAATCTTTTGGGTCAGAGGAGTCCCACATAAAAATTTGAAATCAATTGGAAATGATTTAACCCACTAAATGGATTAATTAAGTCACAAAACCAAAATTAAACTTTAAAAATTCATAACTCCTAAAGCACATCTCAAAAATTCACCAAATTATTTTTGCGACTTCTATGATATCAGAGGAGTCTAAAAAAATTAAAATTGAAATTTTCTAAAAATCTTTATTTTTCACCATATTTTAATATTTTAATAATTTAAAAAATAATAAAAATCAAAAAAATATTAAAAATCATAAAAATGTCATATTTTGCTTCCTAATCACTTAGAAACAAACCAAATATTTTTCCTAAGTCTATAGGTTAAGATATTGAATTTTAAATGCTTAAGACAATTTTGATATTTAAAAAATGAATTTTCAAACCTTCCCATTAAAATAATTCCAATAAATCACAGAAAAATTAGAAAAATACAAAGTTTGTTTCTTTGAATTCCTTGAGATTAGAGGGATTTAAGAAAAATATAAAACTTAATTTTCAACTTTAATTTTATATTATAATTAATTAACACTCCAAAACAAAAAATAATTATAATAAATAAAATATAATTAAAAAATTCACCAAAATTGGTCCAAATGGTCCTTTGGTCAGTAGGAACATCCCATAATTTTTCTAAGGACAGAAACCTTACCTTGGTCATGTTGTTTAATTTTCATTGAAAACCCTCATTGTTTTATAAAAATAAATATATAAACTAAATTAAATTAAAAAAAATCACATTTTCTCCTCTAATGTCTTAATTGATATGTGAGTGAAGTGACATAAAAATTTTAAGTTCATCTGATCTTAATTTAATGAGTTATGGAATGAACATGCTTAAAAGGACATAGAGGAAATTAAAGAATTTTAACCCTAATTAATATTTAGGTTTAATCAAGGGGTGGGTAAAACATCTGATTTTAAAATTTTCATTGGATGATTGAAACCTAGGGAATTAAGGGGTAGAAACCCATTAATCATCTTGAAAGTATTTAAAGTAAATTTTAATTAATTAAACAATTTGAATTTTGGAAGAATAGGTTAAAATTTTGATTATTAAGATTAGGGATATGATTTAAGAAGATATCAATTATTTAATTTAAAATCCCTAAATGAATCACTTTAATAATATTCAACTCTTAATCAAACTCAAAAAATGATAATTGAAATTAATAATTAAATAATTAAAAGGAAAGTAAACCTTAATTAAATTAAAAGCTTAAAATATTAAGTGATTTGATAATCAAATTGAAATAAATTTAAAACATTAAAATTAATTTGAAATCACTTAAAAAAAAAATCTAAAACAAATTTGAAACATTAAAGAAAATCAACCTTAAGAAAATTCATAATTAAAAACATAAAAAATCAAACCAATTAAAATTGACCTAAAGTGTTACAATTAAGTCAAATTAAATTTAAATCATTAAAAGTTTAATTAAATTGAATAATCTAAACACCTCTTTCAAATAAAACAATTTAAAACACTTAAGAGAAAATCAACTTGAATTTTGAAACTAAATTAAATCATCCTAAATCATTAATTCAACTTCAATCAAAGCGGTTAAATTCTTTAACAAACTGATTTGCACCCTAAAGGCTTTCATTATTATAACTCTTAAGTAAAGCATTAAGTGAAATGTCACTTCACTCATCGGATAATAAAATGTCCAAGTTCACTGAGCAAGAATCAAAACATAACTAAATTCTTGGATGATTAATTTACCAGTACAATAAAATTCATTTGGACTCAAAATAATCTCAGAAGTATTGAAAAGATGTTTAGGATTGTCATAAGAGCTTTCTCAATATGATGAGATGTTTTAGAAGAACAACTGAACTTCCTTGTTCTTTGATGAAGAAAATCAACCTTAACAAAACACAAGAACCCAGACGTCATAGGAATTGACTAGCTATAGGATTAGAATTTTGGTAGATAACCAAAACCTTCCCTTAGTTTTACTTAGGTTTTTTCTTGCAAATTATATAAATTCTTTAACATGTGTTTTAAGTGCAGCTTGGAAATGATGAGAAGACCCTCCAGGTACGCTTTTATTTTATTGCAATTTATTTACTTACCTGCACTGTACTTTACTTTTCTTGCATGTTAAACAAGATTGACACCCTGCATGAAAACTGAAATCTTAAGGATAGCCACAAAATTGAAACCCAAAACTAAATTAAAAGTCACAATAAGATAAAATTCACCACCACAACATTCAAAATATAAAACAACTCAAAATTTAATCACAAACAGAACAACAAAACTACAATTACAACTAAATTAAAACTTCTCGTTGGATGATCGGGAATACCTCGGATGATGTAACCCACGTGTTGCTAACTGGATTTCCAACGATCTAAATGAAAGTATGGAACTCATTCAGTTAAGTTTAGAAAATTCATCTGGACTAAGTGAATCCGATGAAAATAACGGTGCAGAGATGACGGAACCATGGGATCTTAATCGGTTCTGTTTAACCAACTTTAAGATTTGTTTTAATTAAAACATTAAAGACATTTGGACTTTAAGATTTCTCTTAACCAAAAAACTTCTCTCATCTCTTGATTATCATTTTCTAAAACTAAACCTCTGTGACAACGACAAGGAGCTGGAGCACGGTGGGCAGCACAACCATCTTCTTCAACAAAACTCGGGTCTACTTCAGCAAAACCATTCTTAGAATTAAATAACCAAGCCATAGGACTTTGAAGTAGTTTAACTAGTGCAACATAAATCCTCAACTCTTCATTAGGCATTTGCATAATCATATTATGCGAATTAAGCCCTAACCGGTCTTAGGACTACGAGGTTGTTGTTTGGTATGACATAAACCCTCATATCTTCGAGGCTATTTTATGATGATGTCATACAAACATAAAGTCCAAATTAATTAAAATTGGCAGAATTTCAATATTAATTAATATTCTTAAATTGAAGCCAAACAATAGGATAGTTTGGGAAGTTGTCAAGATTCCTCTTGGATCCTCAGCTTCTCCTACTTCTCTTCCTTTGGACTCCTGAAATAAACTGTTTCAAATTTGAGCTAATCCCTATTGAAATTTCCAAAATCCAATCCTTTGAAAACCTTAAACTTTGAAATTCTTGAAAGTAGAACCATTGATCTTAATCGAGAGTTTTCTTAAATGATTCCCTTCATTTAAGATGTAATTAACTATAGGGGCTTGCCCTTATAGGGAACTTTAAGAACCCAGGTAATATAAACCCTGCTTAATTCTTTTATATTAAGCAGGGGAACTTGTCGGCTTATAAAATTGGTTCGCAGACCAAACGGATGTCACAAATCTTCTAGTTTATTTAATTGAGTCCCATCGTCAAGCAGTGTGTTTGTCCTTCGAGATAGATACACAGTTTGTGATGTGGTGCTCGTTTATATAAACTATTTGGGATGTGAGATTGGTTTGATTTCATATCTTAAAATTTTCAAACTTAAAAATTATTTTCAAAAATCAAATTCTACTTTTCAAATTATATATATATATTTAAATTAAACTTAAAATTTAAAATTCGCCGACAATTTCTGTATGTGACCCCTTTTCAAAATACAACACACAATCTAAAAATATGTTGACTGTCTCCTTCCATCCAATCATTTGAGCGAGGTTACTAAGGATAGAGCTATCCTTAATTATTGCATGCAAGAGAAGAAGCTAATTGATGTAGGAAGTATCATTTATGATTCTGTAGAGGTGACTGCTCGCTCTAGAACTTCTATTGGACTTAGATTTCCATCTTTGATATATTCTCTGTGTGAATGTGCTGAAGTAGTTGCTGAGTTTTTTGAGGAAAAGCTCAAGTCTACAAAGCCCATAGGAAGAGAAAGCGTCAGTATTTATGATTGACTTCGAGGTAAGAGTTCTACTGCACATTCTGGTTCATTACTTGCTTCTGATAGAGCTTCTACTTCTAGACCTTCTACTTCTACTGCTGAGCCACCATCTAGTTTTTGGGAGTCTATGCATGATCAATTTATGGAGCAGCAGAACGAGTTATTTTTAACTCATTGTAGAGTAGATACGATCGATAAGAAGATCGATCTTCTTTCTGAGTATACCCAAAGGAAGAGTGAGTATGATGCTGAGTATTCTGAGTCTTTAGTTAGATTCTTGAAGGGTGAGCATGATGTTTAGTTTCCTACTTGTCCTAGATTTTCACCATATGATGATCCGAAGGATATGGAATTTTCTTTTGATGATGACGATGACGAGGCTACAGACAGTGATTAGTAGCAAGATTTACCTCTTGTGATGTGTGATTCTGTTTTTAGTTTATTTTTTGTTTGTTAGTACTGATTAGTGTGATTGCATTGTTGTTTATTAGTGTTGATTTGCTTAAGTAACTTTATGTGAACTTTTGATATTGAGATTGTTATAAGGCATCTACTGTGATATGTGTTAAAGATTGAAATATGGATGAAATTTTATTGTCTACGATGAATGTTTATTTCCATTTCAGCCTACTATTTAGTTAGTAATTTAGCATGTTCTAAATACTTAAAAAAATTTAAAAATTAACTCCTCATTTACAAACTTTTCTATATAAGCTTATTCATTTTAGAAATTAGTTTTTCCTTTCTACATTATCACTGTACCTAAATAAATTCCTGTTTATTTCTTTCTCTCATGCTTTAGAAAATTTTATGATTCAATTATATACTAAAACTGAAGTTTGGGGGAAAGGGAAAACAAATTTCAAATTTAAATACTATTTGTCCTTAATGAACCGATACTTTCTATAAAAATATTAACATAACATAAGGAATCAAAAATCTATTTAAGATAACTTAAATTTTTGGAATTTATAAATAGTTTAGTAAAATTAACTAAAATTTCAATAATTTTGATTTATTTCAAGAATAGAATTATTTAACTTAAAGAATAATAAGATTAAGAATTTTTCTATTTATAGTAAAGAGAATTGTATTTTAGAAATACTAAGGAATCAAGATTATTACCTGAAAAAGAAAAGATTGAAATGATTTTTGAAAAATACTTATTAATAATGTCATATTTATTAAGTAAAAAATGTATAAGTTTTTAAATATAAGTTAAGGATAATGAAGTTCAAAATTATTAACAGGTTATCCAAAAATAGTAATCTTCACTAAAAAAAATAAAATAAAATAAAAAAAGAGAAAAAGAGAACTGAGGAGAAGCTTAAGGAAATGTCTAATCAAAAATTGGTTTCACTTAAATTATCTTATAGTAAAAAAACCCAATACATCTTTAACTTAATTTTTATGAACAAATATTTTTACTAGAAAAATTTTCATGAAAGTCTTTTTCTTGTAAGTATTCTATGTGACCTTAATATAATAAATTACAATTATTCTTGAAATAAATGAAAAATTTTAAAGTCTTATGATTTGGTAGTTAAGTATTCTTTAAATTCTTAAAATTAACCTTAATTAGTGAAATTTGGTTAATAATTTGCTAAAGCATTTATAAACAAAAAATTACAATGAATCTTAAATATTTAAACTTCATTCCAAATGTTATATATTTTATGTAATTAAAAGGGTTACTCGAGGAGAAGTAACGTTTAAGTTTGAGGGAATTTGATCCACTTTAAAAATACCCATTTTTATGCCTTATTTATGATTCAATTCTTAAGGATATTATGCTTTAATAAAACATATTTTTATGTTTTTGGATGTAGGTGATAAAAAAAGAGTTCAAGAAGGAAAAATGAGCAAAAAGGAGCAAAAATGGAGCTAAAAGAGCAAAGTTGTCGAAATTATAGGCCTAGCGCCTAGTCGCCAGAATCCGGCGTCTAAGCGCTAGTTCGATACAGTTGCATACAAGATTTTTGACGACTTTGGGTAGTTATTTTGACGGTGTTAAGCTATTATTTGAGCTTCTAGAAGACTGAAAGTTACTCCTAATATACAGGACATGTGATACAATGCATCTGGATGCAGGGAAACAATTTTAATCGCGAAGAGGTGCGACCCAAAGTGAAGAGGTGCATAGACCTGGTCAAAAGAGATCAGCGCCTAGGCGCTAGATTCTGGCTCCTAGGCTCGACAGTTACCTTGTATTTGGATGAATTTTGAAGAGGTGCCTTAAGCAACCCCTGGTCAAATTCAGAGCTCTATAAATAGGAGCCCATTCTACAGAGAAAATCGCACCCTATAGTCTCTTTCACCCCTTCTTGCATCTTTAGTCCCCAAGCACTATATTCCATCCAATTATTTGAGGGAGCCACCTTCTTTATTATTTAGCGAGTTTATTTTGAGTGTTAAGTGTGAGATTATTAGTGTTTTTGCTGTTGAAGACTTTATCATTGCATTGGAGTCAGTAGGAGTCAACGGATCACTTGAAGGAACATCCCAAATAAGTATTTGTAACTTGGTTCAAAGTTATATAAATATGTTTTGTTTTGTGAATTCAATGTGTTTTGAGTAGTTAGATTTCTTTCTCCTTTCAATTACGAAAAGATAATAAAATAATTAAAATTTAGTGGAGAATTTAATTTAAAATATTTATAAAAATTGTGATGATATTAATACCTGATCTTAGTTTACTCTTTAAACTGGTCATTTAAATTGTTAAAACCTATTGAAGAATTCTGAGACCTATCCGCAGATGAGTTCTTAACTAGTAGATATCACATGAATCCTTAAGTAATCGCAGGCTATACACGGGTTATTTAAGGTGAAGTGCAAATAAATAGAAAGATATGATTTATTAGGCGTAGAATTCATTAGTTTTTAGAGTGACAGACTAAATTCTAATAATTTGGTTTATAGATAGTGAACGGGTCACTAGTAGGGCCGACCATAGCCACCCTTGGACATCTAGTAGTGTGAGCCTAGATTAACCCATTCTACTAATAAAACATTTCGAACCGATCTATAGATTAGTCAATGTTCTTTATGCCTGGACCAAAGAGTAAAGAATATGAATGCTTCTATTTGGCACAATATCATAATCTAAATTCTCCACAAAAGGGTAATTATTCTAAAAATCTTGGATTAGTTGAAAAGGAGAAAGTTGTTTTATTTATACCTGCATTAATATTTATTGCTTACTTACATTTAGTATAAATTTCATTAAATCTAAAATCTAAACTTTAAAAAGAAATAAAAATAAGAAAAATCATTTTTAATTTGAAAAATTTAAAAATATAACAATATTCTAAAAAATCTTCCCTGTGGGATCGATAACCAGGACTCCACTAGAGCCCTGTATTATTTAATATGATACGTATACTTGCGTTTGCAATTGTGACTTTTACAAATTATAATCTAAATATAAAATTCATAAACTCTTTCATAAGTAAAATCACATCAAGTGTTTGGCACCGCTGTCAGTGATTAAATCTTTTAGCAGTGGTATCAAATTCTTGCATTTGAAAGTACATATATGGCCCCTTTAGGCTAAGTCAAGCATCACTAGGCCTTAAACATCACGCTCCACAGCCTTGTTCAATCAATTGTCCTTTTCCTCAGCAGGGTTTGTTTATTTTGCTAAGTTGGACTCTTGCTGTCACCTATCAATGTCAACCATGGGGGCTTGATCCCATTACGATTGTACTCCTTCGTAGATCTTTTCATTACTGTGCAGATAACCATCTTCAGAAACCTAAACTTCTCAACTTTAGAGGCTTCAGAATGCGATGCAAAGGCTGTACAAAGTAGCTAGTTGACCCACAGTAACTGAATGTTGGGATGCATTTGATGCACACATTAATATTACATTATTCTTATCTTATTTTATTTTATTTATTTCTTATTATTTTTATTCTGCATACCTATGTCCTCAAAGTTCTAGAACGGGTTGTCGACTTTCTCCCATGTAGCTTTTGTTCAAGTCGAGCTCCTCGAGCTTTGAGAAACGATGACCAACCCTTTTGGCGTCGATGCTTCAATACTGAAACTGGCGGGTTTGTATTAAAGGAAACATTAATTGTGGCACTGATTCTTTTTATCCTTTCTTTTTGGGAACCTTGCCATCGAGCCTTTCTTCCAGTGTCATGCTGGCAAGGGTCGAGCTATCTTGTCATAGTGAGTCCATTTGCAAGCTTTTGTCGGGAGAACATTGTTGGGGCTGCTGATTTCTCCCTATAGAAAGGGAAAGATGGCACATTCACAAATTGAGCTTCCACTCAAAGGAAAGTTGATTGACACAGCGATGGAAATCTTGTTAGCCTTATGAGAGATTGCGGAGAAAGGTGACCTTCCATCAGTGGAAGTGACGAGACCTGCCTGCGCTCTATTTTAGTTTTTTATTTTTTCTAGCCATTTTTTGAAGGAGAGGACTTTCTTTGAGTCGGGTGTCGAACGTGACCCCGGTCCAGGCCAGCACTCTGTTGGAAGTTTTCTATGCATATGGATGGATTGGATCTCGAGCCAATGAGGTGTTGGACACATTCCAAGGGAATATAATACATTCTTTTGGTCATGGTTGCTAAAAGAGCCCATAAATCTTATTGCATCAAGTACCCACTTCCTCACAATCTCTTGTTCCTCTTAAAGCGAGGAAGAAATATTAGATGTGGGAGGAAACGAGTGCTTGTGGTGAGAGCTCGTCGGTCGGGTGGCTCCCTCTTCTCCCACTCTCCCACACTTTCTTTCTTTAGTCTGAGGAAGACTCAAAAAGCATGGGTGAAATGGTAGTGGAGAGTTGAGGGCATTCTGATTGAGAATAAGGAAGGCTCCTCGTCGATACGCCAGTGGTAGGCACCATAGTCCACCTGACCGCTATTGGCCACGACCCCTCAGTGAGTGCTCAATCGTGAAGGGTCGTTTGGTAGCAGCATCCCCTTCCTCTTTCACTCTCCCAGCTTTAACTCTTCCTCATAAAGGGCAGTGTTCCCTTCCTCTGTCACTCCCACAGCATTAGTTCCTTCCAGAAGCTAGATATTTTTTTGTTCTTTATCATCATCCCAACCCTTTCACTTCTACAACCAGTTGTCAGATGCTCTCCATTTAGTTTCAGACGACTCCATGAGGTCCTCTTCAGCAGCAATGTGGTCATTTACTAATTCCAAGTCCTCTGCGAAGGTCCTTAGCTTGAGTAGGTTCAGATCACACTTGAATCGCTTGCTACAGATCTTCTGCTTCAGGGTTGTCCGGGCGATGAGGGGCTCCAGTTTCTTTACCTCCAACATTTCTTTTTGGAAATGAGTGATGTAAGCCTTTAGGCTTTCAATCTCCTTCTACGTGATCTGAAGCAGGGTATCTATATCCTTTCTCGGTTTTTGCACATTACTAAAGTGTGTCGGGAAGAGCTTCCAAAATTTGAAGACGGACAAGATAATCTCATCTGGCAGGCTGTTAAACCATTAGAGTGCTACTACTTCTATCATGGTCAGGAATAGCCGACACTTCATGTCATCATTCATCTGCAAGACTCTAACCGTTGACTTGAAAGAAGCTGTGTGATTGTCCGGGTCACTCTCGCCTTTATAAGGATTAGAAGTAAGGAATTATAAGCTTTGCAGGGTGTGGGAATTCTGCGATTCTTCAAGGAAAAGTGCTACCTAAAGCTAGTCGAGCAAATGTTCCTACCCAGTAAAATGTTGGATTGTCAGTGTAGATGCAGCACTACCTCTCAGTTGGGAACCATAAGGTCCTTCGATTAGCTAGTCATCAGGCTATGACCCGACCCGCAATTACGCAGTAAATTAACTTCCAAAAGATGGCCAAAAACTTGACCCGATTTATAAATAGCGGCTAGTGTTCAAAATCTTAAATGATATAAAAATTAGAAAATATTTTACACACTAGTGGTACTACACAAGTATACGTATCGTTTCAAGTAATATAAAGTTTTCTTTAAAAACCCCAGTATCGATCCCACGAGGAAGTGAAGTAAGAGGTCTTTAGTCAAATTCTAGTCTACTACTAATAGTCCTTAGTTTGGAATGTCGATTAAAATTGTGTTTTATCTAGCAACTACTCCTAAATGCAAGTGTTAAATATAAAGATAGTAACTATAACTAAGTGCAAATAATAATTCTAAAGATAACCATTTTTGGATGAATTGGTTTGAAGAATTTTGAGATACTAAAAACTACAATTCTTATGTAATGAAATGGATAATGTATAGGAATGAGATGCATTAAATATTGTATGTGCCAAATAGGAGCAATCCTATTCTTTACGTTTTAGTCTAGGCATAAAGAACATTGACTAATCCTATGCTTGTTTACTGAATCTGCGGCTAGGCTGGGAGGATACCGGCTCTTACTTCAGAGCTCCCACGTTCGCCTCACCTGAGGGCTAACAATCTACACCTCAGCACCCAAACGATAGGACCGAATTGAGGATTTTAGCCTTTCACTCTAAAATCTCTAATTCTACGCCTGATTAATATTATTTCTCAATTTATTTGCACTTCTCTTTTCAAGCATTTACCCGTCTACCTTTCAAAGAGAAATGTGATACATACTAGTTAAGAATCCTTAGCTCACGGTTAGATCTTAAGAATTTTTCACAGATTTTAATAATACAAATGTCCAATTCGTATAGTAACGTAAGTTTAGGTATAGTATCATCACATTTATATATAAAACTTCTTCTAGCACGTATCTCAAAATCTTACACATGAATTCTACTCATTATAAAATAAAAGTAAAAGGAAAAGAATGACATAATCTTATCATGCCACTATTTCCAAAGAGGAAGAAAGAGTAAGAGAGATACGTCACAAAACATGAATAAAACACAATGAAAACTTCATTTAACCAAAATAAATCCACTAGGTAAGTGTTTACAAAATCATAAGATAATGAAGAACAATACTTAGCTTTTTCCCTTTAAAAGAAAGACAAATATCTCTTTCACAAAGTCTCCAGCCAATCTATGCAATGTTAGAACATCTCCTTACAAATTCTCTCAAAATCTCCTCTCCAATCTCTCCAGAAGGGTAGAAATCTACATTTCTACTCTTAATCTAATAATCCTAAACATTTTCCAAGTTTTTCCTAACATTTCTCTCTTTTTTCTCTCCTTTTATCTACACTTTTCTAACATAAATTCTCCATTTTAAAGAGTATGGATGAATTTTTAAGAGTTCCCTTAAGTACACATTCGAAAAAGCATCCAAATACGTTGAATTTAAGCCAAAACCGTCAAAAGTCAGTCCATAGTCGTCCGGGGCACTGTCGCCGGGTTTGAGGAAGCTGTCGGCGGGTTCGAGGGCACTGTCATCTAGCTTTTCGGTCATTTTTCGGCCTTCTCGGGAAAATCCCACTGTCGGCGAGCTCGAGGGCATCGTCGGCGGGTAGACTGCTGCGCAGCTCTACCGTTTTGCTCCGTTTGGCTCCGATTTAGCTCTGTTTCGCCCCATTTCAGTTGCGTTGCGTTCTTAACAGATAGCCCTACAAAATAAGCATAAAACAACATTTCTTTAAAGTGTAATCTCATTCAAAAATGTACAAGAAGTGTAAAAGACATTAAGCATCGAAAGACTTATCGAAAGGTGTCAAGCCAAAATTTGCTTTCTTGCTCGTTTTTGCTCCCAATTGCACCATTTTTTCTTCTTTTTCTCCAAAAGTCATTTCTTGTATCTAAAACCAAAAAAACATACAAAATACCTTCCTTTTACAGTGTAATATCACAAAAAATAAGTAAAATTATATAGCAAAAAATATATGTTTTCTAGGTGGGCCAAAATCCCCCAAACTTAACTGGTACTTGCCCTTAAGTAACACTTTAACTTTAAAAACCAAATATATTGACTTGTGGTTCTGGGTTTCAATTGAGTTTCCTATAATTTTATCTCAAAAATATTATAGTATAGCATAGGAGAAATTCTAGCAAATCAACATAGGACTAGAGTGTAAGAATATGTCATATTCAACTTAGGAATCCTAATTTTCAATTTACTTCAAAAGTTATTGAAAATTATCAAACTAAAGATTCATAGAAAGTATAAAAATGGAATTTAAGCACCTTATTTATATCAATTTAACCAATACCTTTTGAAATAAGAATAAGCTTAGGATTATTTTTAAGTATTTTCATTTTAAAAAAATTCAAGTGAAACCAATTTTTGATTAGGCTTCTCCTCAAGCTTCTCCAAAATTATTTTCTCTTTTTTTTTTCTTTTGGGATCATTTTCAATCCCTTTTTTTCACCCTTTTTTTTTCTTTCTTTCGAGATCATTTTTAATTCCATTTTTTTTCACTTTTTTTGTGTGAGGATTACTATATCTGGATAGCCCTTTAATAATTTTGAATTTCACTATCCTTTCTCTAAAATCCAAAACTCAAAACTTTCCCTCACTTTTTATTAGTGTAAGTATTAGTTCGAAAAAGATTTCAATAAAGGCTCAATTCTCATTAAGTATAAATCTAAGAATTTTAGCTTTTCAAATATTCAACTCCTTTCTACCATAAATAAAAAAATTATTTTTCCAATGTTTTCTACAAAATATCTAAACTCTAGAACAGTTTTTTCACATAAGATTTCAACTAAGTTATTTTTCAAACATTCCTAAAATTGAAATTATAGTAACCTAAAGGTAACACCACATAGCAACAGTCATTTCAAAAGTGATATCAAATTAAATACAGACTATTGAGGACAAATAAAGTTACATTTTAAAAAATTTTCTTCCCCCCAAACTTAAATTTTAAAATATTTTGTAATTAATTCCATAAAATATTGTAGGAAGAAAAACGCAAAGGTTGAATTTACTTACTATTACAACATCCTATCAAATTCATATACATGCATAATCAAGATAGAATGAGTATAGGAGAAAGTAAATATAACTTAAAATATGCTTGTAATAGAATTACACTAAAAGGAAGTATTTTCACATTAAAATTTTATTTTTCTTCCTACCCCAAACTTAATTTTTAACATGTATAACATTCAGTACAGAAAATATAATTAGGAAGAAAAATAGTTTAGAAATTATATCTACTTCACATGCTATCAAAACCATTTACAAGTATTCATTAGGACAGAACAATATACAGTAGAAAGTAAATCTAAACTAATCATGCGAGAATAAATTAACTAAACCAAAGTCTAACTAGCATAGCATGTATCAGCAGAGGAATATAAAAATGTTCTTCAATTATTATATAAAATTGTAACACAAACATAAGCACACATTTCAAATACAAATACACATGATAAATGAGGTCAATTCTTCCATAAACTCATCACATCTTACTAAGTTCCAATTTTTATCGAAATCACTACAGAGATAAATAAGGCGTATTTTAAATGGTTTTATCAATTTTAATCCGAAAGATAAGATTACCCCTGATATATTGGCTCCTGGGAACCTATCCTAATTTTTCTGGAATTTTCCAAACAATGTGCTAATTATAGGAATTAAAATACCAAAACAAGCATAAAAAATTAGAAAATAGATAACTTGCCATGGGCATAGCCTCTAACCTTGAAATATTCAGGGAATTTTCCCAAGATCAGAGGCTACAAAAGCTGTGGTCTCATGCCATAGTGAATTGTGTGTGTGAGTAGAGAATTAAAATATTCAGATCAGTATTAAATTAATTAAAAATTAAATAATCAATAGAATAACTTGATTTCTTTTCCACATTATTCTCCTCTGTTCACTAAGCAAGAGGGTATTTTAAAATTATTTTGTGATTTTTCTATGCAAAGTTATGGATTTTTAAAGTTCTGGGTAATTAAATAAATAGAAAAAGGGGATTTTCCTACTTAAACCAGTCAGCGCTGACTGGATCCTGCGACGGATGGAAAGCACACGCGGTGCGGTTTGATTCGACGTCGCCATCTGACTCAGCAGCCACGCGTCCCACTGTTTTATCCCGTTGCTCTATCTGACTTGATCTCCGCCATCCATCTGATACACGCATGATCAGACGGTCGCTGGTCATCATCCCGACTGGTGTGAACCGAGAACCATCCACCTTCTAGCCATAAGATCTCGCTCAATACTTGATAAAATCAAGTACAGTTTCTTCCTACAAGCTCGTCTAGACTAGAGCTACACATCTATATGGCTAACAGGCATTGAAATTAAGCCAAATAAAATGGAGAATCCATGAAAGCTCTGGAAGAAGAAGAGCTCAATACCTTTGCTCTGAGAAGTGAAGCTTCGATCAGAGGTGCTAGGCACGTTCGTTGGAGTCCCAGGAGGCTACAGATTGAGTCTCGAGAACTGGTGAAATGCCTAGGTATGAAAGTGATGAAACCCAATTTGGTGTTTTCACCTCTAGAGCAAATGGCTGGCCTAGTGAGGGGGCATTCACTGGGGAACTTCCTCTCTACCTCTGGTGAAGTTGTGGGAGAAGTTAATTGAAGTTTGATGAAGTTTTAAGGGTTGTCCTATTTTTTAGCCTGAGATTGAACTCAGAAATTGAGCTCAATCAGTGAGGATTATGGCAGGAAAACAGTGGGATTCTTCTCCTCTAGACTGGGAGAAGCTCTGGGAGTGATTTTGGGAGGTTTTTTTAGAAATTGTTTAACACATCTCTCATGGCGAGAGGTGAGTTATATGGCCAGGGCCATAGACTTGAGTTCAATTGAGAGGTGGATTCCACTGCTTAGGTGGAGGGTAGTGGAGCTCCAAGTTTTAATTTGGCTGAGGTGGATAGTTGGTGAGGTTTGGGTGAGTTTAACCTAGTGTTGGCCCTCGTTATTGACCTCCTCCGGTGATTAGGCTGACCGGTAAGGACTAGGGAGCTGACCTCAGGTCAGGTGAGTCAGGTGGCAGGGTTTAATGGAGATTAATCAGTAAAGGGGGGATTTGGGGTGAGGCAAAAGGAGGATTTAACCATTTAAGGGAAGAGATCCCTTAAAATGGGGGACCCTTTGTCCATGGCTGACTTAGCTTGGGCTAGGTGGATCTTGGGTGGTTCCTAGGGTTCAAATGGTGGATGTGGAAAGGTTGGTTTAGCCACATTTGGTTCAAATTGGTTAGGTTAGGTCATTGGTTCAAATAGGCTTATTTGGGTTTAAGTTGGGCTAACTTGGGTTTGGGTTTGATTTGGGTTCAAGTGTCTTGAGCAATATTGTAGAAATGATTGCCATAAATAACTTTCATGAAGTCAAGACGAGGTTTTGAGTTTAATTGATAGGTCAATTAGGTGGATTTTGAGATTTTGGTTAATTTGGGTAAGGTTTGGTCAACTTGGGTCCAAGTTGGGTTAGAGTGAGGTTTAGACCCAATTGAAAGTTTCAAATGGTTTATGGGAATGTATTGAAGAGTTCCCAACATAAATTGGGAGGAAATTTTAGGATTAGGCAATCAATTTTGTAGATTTAGGGTATGAATTCAATTTAGGTTAAAATGGGGTATTCTTGGATTTCAAGTGGATTTAGGCTAGGTTTAGGTTCAAATTGGGATAATTGAGTGTTGCATGGGTTTCATGGGAGTGGCATGGAACGTTTAGGATTGAAATTTGGGTGAAGGTTGACATTAGGTTAGTTGGGGGTTTTTGGATTAATTACGTAAATTTGGGGAGTTGGATTTCAAATGGAATTGAACTCAAATGTGATTCAAATTGGACTTGGATTTGGTTTAGATTGGCATTGAGGATATTGAATTAAAATTTAGAATTAAAATTAGGCAAAATTGAGGTCAAATGGGTTGATTTGGTTTGACATTGGGTCCATTTGGGTTAAAAATAGGTTAAATTGGGGATTTTCACAAAATTAGGTTATTTTGGCAAAATTAGCTTATGGTGTAGTTGCACAAAATGAAATTGAGAATAATTGAAAATTTTTTGGAATTTTTGGAATTTTTTAGATTTTTGGGCCAAAAGGGGTGTTGAGGGTATTTGGAGGTTATTTAAAGGGTATTGGGGTATTTTGGTGGATTTGAGACATGGGAATTGTTTTAAGCTGATTTTTAGGTTTTTTTAAAAAATTTGGGTAATATTTGGGAAATTTTGAAGGTTTTAGTTGTTGTAGAGGCAATTTAGATAATTTTGGGTAAGTTTAAGGACCCAATGTCAAAACCAGGGATTTTGACAAAAGTGGAATTTGGTTATGGTTGAGAGGGTGGAAAAGCTTAAAGTGAGCCATGGACCAAGAAATGTTCATTTTGAACATCTCATAGGTTGTTCCTAACCCTCTTAGCCAAGGAGCTAGGGGTTTGGATCCATCTCTATGAGTGCTCTAATGAACCAGGAGTCAAGATTAAGCAAAAATGGTTCAGGGTTTAGGTTGGGTGTAGGAGTGAAGTGTGTGCAAGCAAGACCTCACCAAGACCTGGCCACCCAGGGCTGTCCTAAGGATTGAACATCCTCTAGGAATTCATCTTTGTCTTCCTACACATTGGTCCCAACCTTCCAAGTTTTTTGGAGGTTGATGACCATCTATGTAAGATTCCAAAGAGAACCAAGATTTGGTATGAATTTCTAAATGGTGGGTTCCATCTCTAGTCTTTTAGGATAGTCAAGGAGAAGTCCCATGGCTAGATACTAAGCACTAAGAGGAAGGAAAAGAACTCACCAAAAATGAGGTCAACAAATGGACCCCCAATAGGTGTGGTGTTCTAACCAAGCACACCGCGTGTATTGGCGTTGGCCGAAGAGATCAATAAAACCAACAAGGACGTCTAACTGACAAACTTAGAGCAAAGCATAGAAAATCTCCTTTGGGGAGTATTGAGTAAATCTTCAAGACTGAAAATTCCAGAACTCTCGCTAGGGAAAAAGGGAGATGAATTCCAAATCACAAGATCTGGAGAGATTGGATTTCAAATTCGTTTCATTTTTTTTAATTTCAAGTTTTAATTTTGAGTTTGAATTTTAATTTAATCATAGTTTTGATTTAAATTAAAGTTTGATTTAAGATTGATTTCAAGATCGATTCCACGAAAATTCTGGATTTAAAATGAGAAATGGAACCTAGGTTCCAACCTCGGGATTGCAAAGAGAACCGGAATTTAGGTACTAGCCTCGAAGTGAGAATATGACTTTAGGCACTGATCGAAAATGATGAGAATCAGAGTTTAGGTATCTTGAAATGAGAAATGGAAGTTAGGACTGCCCTGGGTGGCCTCGTCTGGTGAGGGCTGACTTACACACACACTACACTTATACACTACACTTTCACACACCTCCTAAAACCACACCTATACCCAACTTAACCTCCTGACTCATGAAGGTGATTCACATGGATGGTCCTTAACCCCTAAGCCCTTGGCTAAGAGGGTTAGGAACAACATAGTGAATGCCTCAAATGAGTCATCTCATGGCTCATATAGGCTTAACATGGCTTCATGGCTCAACCAAAATGATTTCATTCCACTTACATTTACCCAATCTTCAATTTTCTAAATTTTCAAATTTTGACCCCCGGGACCCTACACCCGCCTAGCCTACCCAAAACCCTTGAAATTACCCAAAATTTTTAAGAAAATCTCCAAATAAACAAAATTCCTCAAAATCAATCCCAAACATTCCCACATTACTCAAATTGATCATCCATAGCCAAAAATACCAAAAATTCCAAAAATACCCCCAATACCCTCCAAATACCCAAAATGCCCCTCTTGACCAAAAAATCCAAAAATTCAGAAAATTCCCAGAAAATTCCAAAAATCCCAAGTATTCCTAATTCCATTTTGTTCAACTACACCATGGGCCAATTTTGTCAATTTACCCCACTTTTGTCAAAATCCCCAATTTGACCCATTTTAACCCAAAATGAACCCAATGTCAAACCAAACCTACCCAATTGACCCAAATTCTGGTCCAATTCAATTCTAAACTTCAATTCAATATCCCCAACACCAATTTAGACCAAATCCAAGCCCAATTTGATTGTCATTTGAATCCAATTTCACTTTTGACCTTAAAGCCCAATTTCGACCCATGACCCAAACTTAGCTCAAACTAACCCAATTCAACCCCAATTAACCCCAAATCTTTTCTAAACCTTCCCTAACATCCATAAAAACAAAACACTAACATGATTTGCCCAAAATTTAGACCCAAAACCCCAATCAAATTCAACCCAAAGCTAAAAGGTCCAATTTTGACCTAAACCCAAACCTAACCCAAATAAGCCCAAACCCAAAAATCAAAACCCAACCAAAGCCAAAACCTCTTTGAAACACTCCCATAAAAATTTTCCAACATTAATTTTACATCAATTTCAACCCTAGCCCAACATTGGCCCAAATTAGCCCAACTTGACCAACATTGAGCCATTTACCAAAGAGGCCCAAATTCAAACCAATTCAATTCCAAATCACACCAAATTGACTCCAAACCATTCATGAAACATCCCTAAACCAATTGCAACATTTATTTGACATGGTCCTTCACAAAATTTTCACCCAAAAGCCCATCCTAAAATAAAAAAAAAACCCACTTCCCTAAATCACTTTAAAAGCCCATCTAAAACCATTTCAAAAAGCCAAAAATCTACCCTAAAGCCCATATGACATTTTCATTTATCATCCATTTAATCAAAGTCATTCCCTAAGTTCCAATCCCATCATCAAGTGATTCAAAATCAAGCCTCATGCCAAATCACCCCTAAATGCCAAAATTCACAAAATCCTTCTCCATGAAAGTTGACTTAACTTTTCCCAAGCCAAATGGAGCCATGAAGCCATGCATGAGCCCCATGGGAGCCATGAGAGCCATGGAATCTACTTTCCACCTCACCAAACCATTAAAGGCAAGAGAGGGGATCTCTTTCTTAAACCCTCTTAAACCCTTTTTTACCTTAAGCATGTCACACACTAAACCATGCTTAGCCACCTCACCATGGATGTGAGACCACACCATTTTCTCTTGGGCGACCCAAGTGACCCTTTTCAGCCCAAAACCAGGCCTCGGGTGGTGAACCTAGCCCAAAACCATGGGTTGACTCATTTGAACCCAAAATAGTCCTTCCCCCATTCCATTTGAATTCAACTCCTTTACACATGTCCATGGCCAATTGATCGCACTAAGCCCCGCACCGACCTCCCCGACTTGGAGGGTGACCGACCCCGGCCGGCCGCCCACCATAGCCGCCGGAAACCACTGTGCCGAGAGCACCCATGTGAGCCAAAGTTTCGAATTCCCACTTGCCGAGCCGCCCCATGCCCAATGGCCATCATGGCCGTTCTTCCCTCGACCTAAGCAGTCGATCCCAAGCCTTAAACCCCCCGGGAGGCCCTCCACCCTCTCCTATTTAAACCTCACCTCCTCTCGGCCATGGGAGGTGCTGAACCAGACCTTACTCAAACCCTGCCAAAATTGCTCCAGACCACTCTCCACACTTAGAGCAATTGATCCCCAGTGACAATTTGCCCTAATCCCCACCAACATAGCTCAATTTCTCAACCAAAATTCCACCAAAAAACAGGACATCTCCCAACTCTCCACCAAATTCAAATTAAACTCACCTACACCCGCACAAGGTCAAGAGAAGGAGTTCCCAGCTGAAAGACCCCTCTCCGAGCCACCCATCCGTTCCGGACTCCAAGCTTTGTAATCACTCGTGGTCGAAATCATACTCGGACAATTCACCGACCCCGAGGACTTCATCTGGAGCTTGCTTGGACCCAATCAAAGGTGACACAACTCTCAGATCGAAGCTTCACTTCTCTGAGCAAAGGTATGGACTCACTCTTCTTCCCGAGCTTACAGAGATTCTCTATTTAATTTGAGTCAATTTCAATACATGTTTACCGTATGGATGTGTTTTTCTCCTTAAGACGAATCCATAGAGCATAAGAACACAAAAATCCGTTGAGAATCGAGTGAGAAATTAGGGTTAGAAGGTTGACGGTCACGGGTGCACACCGGCCGTAGACGATGACTGGGAGCCGTCGGATCGAGCGTGTATCAAGCAGACAGTCTGGATCGAGCCGGACAGTGCAATGGTACGTCAACTGCGGGGCCCTTGAGCGCTGAGTCGGATGACGACGCCTAATCAGAAGACGACGCGTGGCCTTTCGGAGCTGCCGAGGATGGCATGGTGCCGCGTGGATAAGTAGGAAATTAGGATATTTTCTTATTTATTTAATTCCCTAAACTTCAAAAATGAATAACTTTGTGTAGAAAAATCAGAAAAATAAAATAAAAATTCCCTCTTGCTCAGTGAATAAAGGAGAATAATGTGCAAAAAAAATCATGTAATTTCATCAAGTATTTTATTTTTAATTATTTATTTACTCTCTGCACTATTTGAATTCTCCATGCATAGATACAATTTATCATGGCATGAGACCATAGTAGCTTTGAAGCCTCCGAATTTCGAGAACATTCCCCGAATTTTCCAAAGTCGAGGCCACTCCTATGAAGAGTTATTGATTTTTCAATTCTAGGTCTATATTCCGAGTATTTTAATTCTAATAATTAGCATGTTGTGAAATAAATTCTAGGAAAATTTGGTGATGTTTCTTATGACCGAGAGGACCCTAGTGGAAAATGGTTTTGAGTTAACTCACTTGTAATAACCCTAATCGGCTTAAACACCCAAAATCGAACCTTAATTAATTAGAGCTAATCATACATCAAATTGACTTAAAATTAATTCTCCACTGACCTTTAGGATCGGGAAACCCACCATAAAAGTTTCGAGGTCAATTGGACTCAGTTAGCCCTATCAAATGGGCTGATTAAGCCATTTAGCCAAACTTAAACTTTAAAAATTCATAACTTTCAAAATACTTTTAAAAAATTCACCAAATTGGTTTTGGAGCCTCTCTGATATCAGAAAAATTTAAGAAAATTAAAATTGTAATTTTCCAAAAAAGTTGATTTTTTGCATTATTTTAATATTTTTAATAATTAAAAAATAATAAAAATCACAAAAATAATAAAATTCACCAAAATGTCACATTTTGAATTTTAATCACTTAGGAACAAACCCCATATTTTTCTTAAGTCTCTATGATGAGATATTAAATTTTAAAGCCCTAAGGTAATTTTAAAATTAAAAAATGTATTTTCTAGCATTTCCACTAAAATAATTCTAATAAATCAAAGAAAAATCAGAAAATTATAAAAATTGGTTCTCTGGTTTCTTTGATATCAGAGAGATTTTTTGAAAAATATAAAATTTATTTTTCAACCTTTATTTTATTTTTAAATTAATTAATACTCCAAAAATCAAAATAATTATAATAAAAATAATATAATTCAAAAAATCATCAAAATTGGTCCAGGTGGTTCTCTAGTCATTAGGAATGTCCCATAATTTTCTTAAGGACAGAAAATTTCCCTTGGTCATGTTATTAAATTTTCCTTGAAAACTCTTATTTTCCACCAAAAATAATTATATAAATAAACTAAATACAGAAAAATCACATTTTCTCCTCTAATGTCTTGATTGACATATGAGTGAAGTTACATAAAAATTTCAAATTCATTTAAGCTCAATTTAGTGAGTTATGAAATTAGTAAGTTTAAAGGGCAAAATAGTAATTAAAATTTTAACCTATAATTAAAAATTTTAGGTCCAATTAAAAGGGTGGGTAAAATATTTGATACTAAGTTGATTTTGGATGTTTGAAACTTAGGTAATTAAATGGTAGAAACCTACCTAACAATCTGAAAATAATTAAAATAATCCTTAATTAAATAATTATTTAAACTTGGAAGAATAATAAAAAATTTGGAATTATTAAAATAGGGATATTATTAGGAAGAAATTTATTCTTTAATCTAAGAATCCCTAAATTAATCACCTCAATAATATTTAATTCCTAATTAAAATGCTAATCCAAATTCAAAATTTAAAGTGCTAAAAGACTTAATCATTAAATTAAATTAAAAATTAAAACATTTAAATTAAATCCTTTTAAAATTTCAATTAAATAAATACTTTAACAATTAAAATTAAATCATCCCTAAAGCATAAAAAATAAAATATTAAATTAAAATTTATAAAAATAATAATAATATAATTAAATTTAAATTTAAATTTAAATTAAAATTAAAAATAAAACCAAATTAAAATTTAAATTAAATCAAAATTAAATTAAATTAAATTAAATTAAATTAAAAATTAAATTAAATTAAATTAAATTAAATTAAATTAATTCACATTAAATTAAATTAAAACATATTAAATTAAATTAAATTAAATCAAATAAAAATAAATAAAATCAAGTTAAAATAAAATTATAATTAAATTAAATTAAAATTAAATTAAATTAAATTGAATTAAATATAACATCACTTAAGACATAAAGAATTCAAAAATAAATCTAAAACAACTTGAACACTATTCCAAATTTAAACCCATTAATTAAAACTAAGTCGAATCACAAATCACTTGAACATCGATTTGCCCTCAAAAGCTCTTATTGTCCTAAGTGGAGTGTTAAGTGAAGTATTACTTCACTCATGGGATATTCAAATGTCCTAGTTCACTGAGCAAGATAACAAAACTTGAACTCCTGGATGATTAATTCATTTGTATAATTAAATTCTCTTGGACTTAAAACAATCTTAGAGGTATTGAAAAGATGTTTAAGATTCGTCTTAAGCACTTCCTCAATACGATAGGATGTTTATAAGAACAACTGAACTTAATTGTTCTTCGATGAAGAAAATCGTCCTCAAACCAAAACATAAGAACCTAGACGTCATAGGAGATGACTAGCTATAGGATTAGGAACTTGGTAGAAAACCATAACCCTTCCTTTAGCTTTACCTAGGAACTTCGTCGTAAATGCTTAAATATTCTAAATTGTGTTTAAGTGCGACTGGGATGACGGGAAGACCCTCAAGGTACGCTTTTATTTTATTGCAATTTACCTTCTTGTAATTTACCTTATCGCAAATGCACTTACTTTTCTTGCATGATAAACAACTCGTTGCATGAAAACCCACACCTTTAGGACGATCCCTAAAACCGAAACCAAAACTAAATTAAAAGTCAATACAAGATAAAATTCACCGCCACAACATTTCAAAATATAAAACAACTCAAAATTTAATCACAAATAGAATACAAAACTACAACTACAATTAAATTAAAACGTCTTGTTGGATGATCGAGAATACCTCGGATGATGTAACCTACGTGTTCATTAACTGGATTTCCCACTGCCTAAATGAAAGTGTGGAACTCATTTAGTTGAGTTTAGCAAATTCATCTGGACTAAGTGAATCCGATAAAAATAATGATGTCGGAAGGATGAAACCGTGGGATCTTAACCGGTGTTGTTATAATCAACTTTAAGATTTGTTTTAATTAAAACATAAAAAACACTTGGAAATTAAGACCTTCTCTAAACCAGAAAACTTCTCTCATCTCCTGATTTATGACTTCTAAAACTAAACCCTCTGCAACAACAAGAAGCTCGGAGCATGGTGGGCGACACGGCCATCGTCATCGACAAAAACTCGAATCTACTCAACAAAACTTTCTTAGAATTAAATAACCAAACCATAGGACTTCGAGGTAGTTTGCCTAGTGCAACATAAATCCTCAATCTTTCTATTAGGCATTTGCATTGCAAATTAAGCCCTAACCAGTCTTAGGATTCCGAGGTAGTCGTTCGATATGACATAAACCCTCACATCTTCGA